>CAKNYM010052497.1:393823-473906 GCA_932195095.1 Andricus curvator | reverse complement strand
ATAAGCACGTAACTAATGGTCGTGAGACGTGGCCACGGGTGTCATTTACCGCGAATATACTGGAAAGTGTCATTTTTAGATGGCAGTTGCTCTCGGTGGGACGCTGCGGTGGTTGTTCAACTCTTTTTCCAAATTATATACATTCATCAACTGTTTTAAAATATCGTCTACTTTTTGCAAAAATGGTGAATTTCCATTTTTCAAAAGAAAAAATTCTTTCTGCTCTCCAAGACGCAGGTAGAAGATAAACTCTTATAATAATATATATTATATAAATAAATATATATGAATATATTTGTCATGTTCGTACCAATTTAAAAACAAATCCTAGTGTTTTCAGAAAACCGAGTTCGAAAATTTTCAGATATTCAGAATTTTCAATGTTATTTTTTATTTAGATATAAATCAATTTTTTTTCATTGAATTAGTAGAATAAATGTCGTCTAAAATACTTTGAAAAACAAGATATTTATAGCGAAAACGATTTTCTTACTTGGGCATACACAGTAGGGTGGGCCGAAACAAATTTTTTTTTCAGCAATCAATTTCTGATAGCAAAAAATTGTCAGTTCTTCATGAGCTGAATACACTGTAATTTTTTTTTTGGAATCGAATAATATCTCATACCTCCTCAAGCGTGTTGAAAATGAAAAAAAATGAATTCAAGCGTGAAATATATAGAAGAATGAATTCTTACAGTCACAAGTTTTTTTATATATATGTAGAACAATATGCTTGAAGAATTCATGAAAGTACCTTCTTGATATTAAAAGAATGTGAAAATTTAGAAATTAAAAATAGGACAAAAACTTTTTTTTCAATTTTAATTTTATTTTTATTAAATTCCACGTGGAGAATTACTTTGAACATAAAGCATAAGAAGTAAATAATTAATCTAATAATTATTAAACATTACAATTTTAGAATAAAATCCACCTAGTTTGAGGAATGAGGAATCTCTTGAATGAATAAATAACTGTTTATAACAAAAACTTGCTATCACCCATTATGATTACTTTATGGCCGTTTTTTATTATTTTTGTGACAAAAAAGTGATTGTTATTGATTGAAAATGTGTAATATGTATTTCATCTATGAAAAAATATTTGTACAATTAATTGTTGATAACAAAATCTTGTCATAACCACTCTTGAGTACTCTTGTAGCAAAAAAAGTAATTATAATTGATTAAAAATGTGATATAAATATTTTTTATCGATAAACAAATAGTTTTTCATCATTTTTTGTAACAATATCTTGTAATAAATACTTTCTCTGCATTTAATTCCATATTTAATTCCTCGTCATCGCAGGTCATAAAAATACAGTCACTCCATAAAATTTCACCACGCTTCATCTTTTGAGTGTAGGACGAATGCATGTTTATTTAGAAAAAGAAATGGAAAACAATTTTAAACTCATGCATAAAGTCCGTGATTGAATCAATTAACAAATTCAATAATAAATAATTTTTAATCCATTACTTGATTATCGCTTTATTTGTCAAATACGAAATTTTAGCGTATTGAACTATTTCATGAAATTATTTAATGAACTTTCAGATACAACCAATTTATTTAATTACTTCTTTATTTATTGATTTTTTAAATAAAGAATTACATTTGATATGCAATAACTTCAAACTAATCAATTACTTCCTAGTTCTTAATGCGGAAAAATGGTCACAGAATTATCTGTGCAACCAATTATTAAAAAAATATTTTTTTACTGATGCAAAAAAATATATCACATTTTTAACTAAATGTAATTGCTTTTTTGCAACAAAAATACTAAAAAATGGCCAAAAAGTTATCATAAGTGGTAATAACAAGCTTTTGTTATAAACAATTATTTATACATGAATGAAAAAGACGTATTATGCATACTATAGTATATTATGCGCCGAGGCGCATAATGAGGGTCTTTACGCGACGAGCGGCAATGCTCGCAGGACGATCGAAGCCGAGGCGAAGCCGAGGCGAGATAAGTCCTACGAGCATTGTAAGCGAGTCACGTGAAGTCCCGAATTGTGCTCATTGGCGCATATATTATTTTATGTGGCGACGGTGCATTTACAAGTTTTGTTGCGACAGCGCACAGTATCGTAATGTAGTACATTACGATACAGCGGAGTGTAATGTGAAGAGTGATCGTCCGCAGTATCGTAATGTACAACATTACGATACTCTACGCTGTCGCATAAAAACGCGTTAATGCACCGGAGTCACATAAAATAAATTATATACACTTATTCTGGATACAAATATCGAAATATGACCGTAGTTCTACTTTACGGGACGCTCAGTTGCCTCTATGCATGATGAGTGCACTTACTCTCATCTTTCATTTATTATTTGGGAACTTTGTCGTGGGATCCTCAGGAAACGAGAAATCTTTCAAAACCACCACTTCGCCGTTTTCAGTCAAAAATTAAAAAAAAAATGGAATTTTTGAAACCTAGCAGTTCCAAAAATAATAGGAGTAAAAGACTTCCTTTTCTTTAGATGTACGCAGATTTTTGTAGGCTTCGTTTTATCCTTAGTATCATCAACGCAAACTGAACGTGACACAACTTTTCTTGAAAAAACTAAACTTCACTTTTTTCCCGCAAAAACAGGCAAAGATGGCCAAATTTGAGGGGTCATAAGTTATTACCTATTATAGGTAGGGCATTGTTCTTTTTTTGCAATCACAGAAAATTGATTCTACTTTTACTCGCACCGTCCACGCAAAAGGCATTCTTGGAACAGTTAAAAAAAACCGGTTTGGCGATTGATCTGTTCTAGGATTTTTTGATATGTCAAAAGGGACACCTTCACGAAACTTTCTCATTAAAAACATTGAAAGTAGGATTTTTTTGAGAATTTCACTCATTATTTCGACGTAATGACTGGACTACAAGTGTCCCCATCTAAAACCATTGTTTTTTTTATCAGGTTGAAACTTGGCTGGATTATGGTCCTAGTAAACATATATCAATACACCAAACCATAGGTCCATATATAAACCGGTTGTCAATATACAGGGATAATCGGATTGAACTTTTATTATAGTTTACTTTTATTGAAATTTTATTAAAATTGATTTTTTGGAAAAAAGCACACTTCAAACAATTGTCTTCTTCTTTCAAAAATATCTTTTTTCAGACTCTTCGAAGCCATGTGAAATAAAAAGAGGGCTGGAAATACGCTGAAGGTACCTATCATGAGACAAATTTTGAGGTGTTTTGAGATTTTCATTAATTTTAGAACGCTGGTAGCATATATTTTCAAAATGTTTATATCAATGAATGGGCAGATCTTTTCTGAATGTGAAACTCCTATTAAAAGTTTAATTCAGTCTAAGCAAAGTTATTACAATCATGAAAAAGCGGAACGACATATACCATATGTACCTATTTAGAAACAACTTTTGGACTCTTGTACCGATGTTCCATAATGCACGCTCCTATCATGGAACAGCAAAGAAATGTGTTTTTTTATATTAATCTGGTTTATTTTATATTATTTTCTACATTAAATCGAACTAAATAGTACAATTAACTTTTATTTCCATCGTTCATAGAGATAAATAAATTGAATAAAAGTTATGGTTAAAATTGACAAATCTAACCTATAAAGGGTAGTTTTCATGAACAAAGTGGATTCAATTTTATTTTTGCCAAAAAATGTTTGTTATGGGGATCGAATTTTTATTTAGGTGGATGAGAAAGAAGAAAAAACCGTGAAGGACTAAGTCAAAACTTACATTAGGCTAAAGACCCTTTTTGTTTGGTTTTCTTTTGTTGTACTTAATAATAACTTTATGTGTTTTGTTGAATATTCGTCCCTTTCGGTAGAAAATTAATCTTCTTGGTTCAGAATTTATATTTTTGTTTGAAAATTCAATAGTTTGTTTTAAATTTGTTTTCTCTGTTGACTGAAAAGTATTTTTAATTGAAAACTCAACTTTTCTTGAAAATTGATTTTTTTTTTTTAATTCGACTGTCTTTTATTTAAAATTAAAATCTTTGTTGGTTGAAATTTCAATTATATTATATTGTTCGTTGAGGATTCATCTTTTTTAGTTGAAAATTGAATTACTTGGTTAAAAGTTAAACTCTTTTGTTAAAAATTAATTTTTTTCCTTAATGATTCATAACTTTAACTGAAAATTCATTTAAAATTGAAAATTTAACTACCTTGTCGAAAATCAATTTTTCTATCTGAAAATTCTTTTTTGGATGAAAATTTAAATATTTGGTTGACAATTGATCGTTTTTATTTAGAAATTAAACTATTCACTGGAAAATGTTTGTATCTGGTATAAAATTCAACTATTCCAGTTGAAAATTCATCACATTGGTTGAAAATCCGTTTTTTTTTTGGTTAAAAATTATTTTGCTTAACTTATCATTAAACTATTACATTTTTTTAATTTATCTCTCATTTTTTGTAAAATTCAACTATTGGTTAAAAAATTATTATTTTCAGTTGCAAATTCAACAACTTGATTGCAAATTCATATATTGTGTTGAAAATGTATATTTTTCTTAGAAAATTAATATTCATGGTTGAATATTCATCTTTTTGGTTGAAAATGCAACCATTCAGGTTAAAAATTCATAATTTTAGTTGAAAATGTATCTGTTTGGTTTAAAAGTTGATGAAACGAGTTGAAGATTCATCATTTTATTTGACAATTTATCACTTTGGTTGAAAACTGAACTATTTTGTTGAAAATCCGTTTTTTTAGAAAAGTAATTGGTTTTACTTGAAGCTCTGTTCCATAAATAGGAGCAAGACTTGGAAACGTGTCCGTCGTTATGAAACACCCATGTTTCTCCATTCCATAAACACGGAACATCTTAAAGAATTATCCAAATCCAAAATATTCAAATAAAAAAAAGTGCAGTAATTTCAAATCTATAAACCTTAAGCTGTCATTGGATAAAGTTGCGAATAGTGGTTACATCTGATTTTCTTGAAACCACGTATACTTATGTATTTTGATGCGCTGATTACAAACTCATAGTGAAAATTGGCGACAAGGACGTTTTCATGGTAAAAACCCCATAAAAATCATGATTTTTTCGTTTATATTAGTAAATACAAAGAATTTTTCAAAAAGTTCTAAACAAAAGTTCTAGCTAGTATAAAAGTACATATTTTTTTTTCACACACTTTTTGCCTGAAGCCATTATTTTTCGAGAAAAAGAGGATTGTGTTGGAAAAATAATAAAAACAAGAAAACAGTTACAGATATGCGTTCGGTCACGCTTGTCCCTTCTTTCCCTTTCTTTCTCGCCCCTTTTTCGTAACTAGTCAGTAAATGCGTACCCCCCCCCCACCTTAACCTGGAAAAGGGGACGAGCGTAACTGAACGCATCTTCGTAACTAGTCAGTATGCGTGCCCCCCCCCCCCTCCTCCTTAAACCTGGAAAAGAGGACGACCGTGACTGAACAAATTTCCGTAACCAGTCAGTAAATGCTTGCCCCCCCCCCACACACACATAACCTGGAAAAGGGGACGAGCGTAACTAAACGCATTTTCGTAACTAGTCATTATATTTTTAGCCCCCCCCCCACACACACACTTAAACCTGGAAAAGGGGACGAGTGTAACTGAATGCATTTTTGTAATTAGTTATTATATGTGTGCCCCCCCCCCCCCCCCCACTTGAACCTGGAAAAGGGGACGAGCTTAACTGAACGCATTTTCGTAAATGCGTGTATTTTCCAGTAAATTTGTATTTCTAGGCTTATTTTTGGAAAATCTTATTTTTCTTTTTAAAAAATGGTTTTAGGGAAAGAATGTACTGAATACAAAAGATGGATTTTTTTATGCTCGACAACTTTTATTTAAAATACTTTCAAAAATTCCCATCATTTACGAAAATAAATTTAAAAAACCACTATTTTATGGGATTTTATACGTAAGTATACGTAGTGTCAAATGAATCGGAGGTAACCACTATTCGGAACTACACCCCTGTCATTCAATCTATTACACATGTAAAATAATCTTAGAACCATACTTGCGTTTTATTTAGATGAAAAGCCTAACTTTCATACTTAATAATATAATAATTTGTATTTAAAAATATACTTTTAAATTATTTATAAATCGAATTATTTGTCAAAGTGTTTCATAATTGGGACATGTTTCATGATAGGTACCTTTACCTTAATACTGCTAGGTTGAACTTGCCTCTAAGCTTTACATTTAACTACCTTCAGATTTTTTTTTGTGTGTATGTATATTACATAATCTAACCTACAAAACTCACCTCAAAAAATTGATTTCAAATGCTGGCGCACCAAAAGGATATCGGGGAGGGGGCAATGTTTTACCCCATAGGAAGCACATATCCCTATTTGAGGGGGAAAGTCCCTCCGAAAAGTCAACACTCGCGATAAATATTAGAAAATTAATAAAATAAGACAGTTTTCAAACGCCGAAAAAAAGTAAACAGAAACAATACAATCAGCGCCGCGTGGTATCTCGATCGATCACTAAATCGATTTGAAAGGACTTCTGGCGCCATATTCAAAATAGAAAAAGCACAGATAAATAAAACTTTCCACATTTTCTTCTAATTCTGAGTTGATCTTATAAAATTTCCTTCACACCACCCACACAGAAGAAATAATTTACATAAAGCTAAAGAAGATTTGGTAAAGATTTTCCAAATTTGTAATTAGCAAAAATAAGCATTTTCCACAAAATGCAATTTTATTGTGTTTATGATTCTTTCAGAAGAACCTGAGGCTATATAATGTACACCTCACACCCCATCAAACCCACCCACGCAATAGAACTCAAATCTAGAAAGCTGGAAAGACCCGGTGAATAGTTTCCGATCTTATTCTATGGGGATATAAAAATTTCTCTAAAAAATCAAAGTTATAGCGAGTTTGATTTTTTAAAAAGGTCCTTGGGTTCTGGATTATTATTATAACATCTTCAAGAGTCCATCCACCCACAATAAATCAATTTCATATAGCTGTCAAGATTTTCCAAACTTGTAATTAGCAAAGAAAAGTTATTTCCACAAAATGCAAAGTTATTGTGTTAATAATGTTTTAAGAGAAACCTTAGGCTATATAATGTACCCCTAAACCTCTATCAAACCCACCTACGTATTAGAAATAAATTCTAGTAAGTTGGAACGACTTCGCATATATATTGCTGTATTATTCTTTGACGAAAAAGTAACATTTTTAGAAAAAGTCGAAGTCGTTTTTTCTATGATTTTTTTATGTGATCCTCAGTCAATAGATTGTTTACGGAACACTCATATAAACTCACTCTCGCATTAGAAATCAATTCTAGAAAACTGGAAAGACTGCGAATATTTTTCTATCTCATTTTTTGAAAAAAATACCATCATTGGAATAAATGAAAGTCATTACCAATCATTTCTGACAAGATGTAAAGACTCTTTGAATATTTTTCGATCTTCTCCTTCAGGAAAAATATCATTTTCCGAAAATATGGAACTCTGGGCCCAGAGGATTTTTTTTAGACTTCAGGATATAGATTCTTATCAGAACACCTCTCCAAATACACCCAGGCAGTACCAATCATTTCTGATAAGATGTCAAGATTCTGTGAATATTTTTCGATCTTCTCCTTCAGGAAAATTAACAGCCTTTCAGAAATGATTGTTACTGCATTGGTGTGTTTGGGGGTTTTATGATAAGAATCCATAGCCTGAAGTCTACAAGAAAAATTAATCCGGGCACAGAGTTGAATATTTTCGAAAAATGTTCATTTTCCTGAAGGAGAAGATCGAAAAATATTCACAGAATCTTGACATCTGATCAGAAAAGATTGTTACTGCATACATGTATTGGGGGGGGGGGGAGTGCTGTTATAAGAATTCATAGCCTGAAGTCTAAAAAAAAAATGCATCCGGACACAGAGTTCCATATTTTCGAAAAATGATCATTTTCCTGAGGGTGAAGATCGAAAAATATATTGACAGAGTTTTTACAGCCTTTCATAAATGATTGTTACTGCATGGGTGTGTTTCGGGGGGTGGGGGTGAGGTATGATAAGAATCCATAGCCTGAAGTCTAACAAAAAAATCAGCAGAGTTCCATATTTTCGAAAAATGATAATTTTCCTGAAGGAGAAGATCGAAAAATATTCAAAGAGTCTTTACATCTTGTCAGAAATGATTGATAATGACTTCCATTTATTCGGATAATGGTATTTTTTTCAAAAAATGAGATAGAAAAATATTCGCAGTCTTTCCAGTTTTCTAGAATTGATTTCTAATGCGAGAGTGGGTTTGTATGGGTGTTCTGATAACAATCTATTGACTGAGGATCACATCAAAAAATCATAGAAACATCGACTTTGAGTTTTTCTAAAAATGTTATTTTTTCGTCAAAGAATAATACAGCAATATATGTACCAAGTCTTTCCAGCTTACTATAATTGATTTCTGATACGTGGGTGGGTTTGATGGAGTGTTAGGGGTACATTATGTAGCCTAAGGTTTCTCTGAAAAACTCATTAACACAATAACTTTGCATTTTGTGGAAATAACTTTTTTTTGCTAATTACAAGTTTGGGAAATCTTTACCAAATCTTGACAGCTATATGTAATAGATTTCTTGTGGGTGGATGGACTCTTGGGGATGTTATAATAATAATCCAGAACCCAAAGACCTTTTTGAAAAATCAAAGTCGCTATAACTTTGACTTTTTAGACACATTTTTATATCCCCATAAACTAAGATCGGAAACTATTCCCCAAGTCTTTCTAGCTTTCTAGAGTTGAGTTCTATTGCGTAGGTGGGTTTGATAGGGTGTTAGGTGTACATTATATAAGGTTCCTCTGCAAAAATCATAAACACAATAACATTGCATCTTGTGGAAAATGCTTATTTTTGCTAATTACAAATTTGGAAAATCTATACCAAATCTTCTTTAGCTATATGTGAATGATTTGATCTGTGTGGGTGGTGTGAAGAAAATTTTATAAGATCAACTCAGAATTAGAAGAAAATGTGAAAAGTTTTATTTATCTATTTTATCAGTCAGTATTTTGCGTTGAATATATTTTTCCTTCTTTTTCCTTCTTATATTTTTTTAAGATAATATTTATTTGTTATGTTTTACTCCTACATATGTTTCAATGCTTTTTCTATTTTGAATATGGCGCCAGAAGTCCTTTCAAATCGATTTAGTGATCGATCGAGATACCACGCGGCGCTGATTGTATTGTTTCCGTTTACTTTTTTTCGGCGTTTGAAAACTGTCTTATTTTATTAATTCTCTAATATTTATCGCGAGGGTTGAATTTTCGGAGGGACTTTCCCCCTCAAATAGCGATATGTGCTTCCTGTGGGGGAAAAAATTGCCCCCAGCATCCTTTCGGTGCGCCAGCATTTGAAATCAATTTTTTGAGGTGAGTTTTGTAGGTTAGATTACCCCCTACGTGAGCCTTAACGTGAAGGTGAAAAAGCACCTGAAAAGATAAACTTCAGGCAATTTTATATTGACAACCGTTTGATAAATGGACCTATGGTCTGGCCCACTAGGACTGTAATTCAGCCAAGTTTTAACCAGATTAAAAAAATAATAATAATAATTTCAGTTGGGAACACTTGGCGTATTCTGCCCCATATATATGTTTTAATGCATGTGAAAGAAGTTTTCCCTCAACTTTATATCAATAAATGAAACTTAATTTCTCTAATCATCGAAATTATAAATTTTTTTCAAATGCTTCTTCTAGCACCACAGACTGTTGTTCTTTAAACGTACTTGTCGTGTATAAAACGTCGTAAAGTAAGAACTATATTTCAGGGTTATATCTTCAACTTTTGTTGACATTTCCTTATCGTAAAGTAACTATGACAGAACACAAGGAAAATAATTAAAAACCAGAGTCATGCGATTTTTGTGCTTAATATGGTTAATGATTATCAAAAATATTTTTGATTTATAAATTTGCCGTTTTTACCAAGGACTGAGATTGAAAGGTTTTGATCACTTTGGGTTCTAAACCCTGAACCCATGAAAAAGAAATCTTTAGGTTTAACACCCTTCAAGATTAGATAATTAGAAAAGATTTTTGCATATTTCAAATGTGTCAAAAAAGAATGTAGAAGATTTGAAGACAACAAAATTACAGGATTTTACAAAATATTAGGAAAAGTTTGAGCCTTTTTCAAAGATATTTCCGACTTTGAGAAGTTTGCACGAAATAAAAAATATTTGACAAATTTTCGGAAATGCTTCCAAGTTTTGAAATATTTTAAATCTATTCAAAACCTCTCAAATTCCTAAAAATATTTTTAACTGACTTTAATTTTTCTTAAAATATTGGAAAATTATTCAAAATGTGAAAAAACTGCCTTAACAACTTCTAAATTTTCTTAGAAAATTTAGAAATTTATAAAAAATAAAAAATATATATATAATAAAATTTTTTAAAAAATTTCGAAAATTTCTTAAGAAAATATGTTTATTGAATTGAAACCTTTTGAAATTCTTCTAATACTTCTAAGTTTTGGTTTGAAATCTTTGGAAAAAATATGCATTTTTTAAATATCTTTTACAGTTCAAAATTCTTTTTCAATGTCTTCAAATCTTCTAAATATTTCTTGAATTTAATTGATTTTATTTTCTTTATACTTCAATATTACCAAATTGAAACATTTTGCTTAGAATCTCCGACTCTTTTTCGAAATTTGAGAAAATATTTTGAAATCTTCTTCAATTTGCTCTTTAACTTCATTTTTCGAAATAAAAAATCATAAAAAATTTTCCCATTAATCTTAATAAATTTTTTTTTTTTTTCAAATTTTGCAAAATTTAAAAAATTGTCTCAAAGTCGTTCAGATTCTTTTTTGGCAATTCGAGAAATGTTTTGAAATCTTCTGAAATCTTTTTAAATATCATCTTAAAATTAATATTTCGAAATAAAAAATCACTTTAATTTTTCCTAGGAACCTGAATTTTTTTTTCATTTCCTTGAAACCTTGCAAGATTCCTACAATATCTTATAAGTTTATATTATTTTTGAATCGTTTCCAAACTTCTAAGTATCCCTCAAGCTTACTCAAATTTGTTATAAAATCATGCATTGTGCCAAAATTTTGATTTAAAATCGTTTACACTCTTTTTAAAAATTTTAGGAAATGATTGAAAATGTTGAGTATTCTTTTTCAATTTTCCCTTAGAATTCATTAAGAAAAATATCATTTGAAATTTTGTAATGAATCTTAAAAATATTTTTTTTCATTCTCCTGACGGCCTGCAAAATTGAGTTTACCTTACATTTTTTAATCCTGAACATTTAAAATAATTGTCTTAAAGTCTTCCATATTGTCTTTTCACCCATTATGAAATCTTCAAAACCTAAAATGATTCTTTTGAAATTAAACGTGAACCATTTAAAATTTTCCCAGAAATCTTTTAAAAAATATTTAAAAATGTTATGGGCATTTTTGTGAAGGTGTAAGCTAAAATTTAAGAAAACCTTTTTTTGTTTGTTAAACAATTGGTTAAATATTTTTCCCTTGAACCAACAAACTTTAAAAAAAAAATTTTGTAGATACATTTTTTTTAAAGGATTGCATAAGTTTTTAATAGGATTTCAAAAGAGTTCGCAGCGTTTTGAGATATTTCAACAGATTTCATATGATTTCAAGTGATTTCAAAGATTTTCAAAGATTTCAAATTATTTCAAGGAACTCGAAAGTATATCTACGCATCTAAATTATGACAGAACGCGGATTACGTCAGACAAATTGATATTTGCGGAGTCTGCCATGCATTTGTGAAAATCTAGATATATTATTATATTATTATATTTACCAATAGAATGTAGGATAACCGCCAATGATAGGACCAGATTAGAAATGATCGTCATTTTTTTCAAGTGAGAAAAAAGTTACTACGAAATAATGAAGAATTCGTTTAACAATATAAGGAATGATAATTCTGGTAAATTATTCCTTATCTATGCCCAGAGCTAGCTGTCCTTGTGAGATATTTGTTATCGCATTAATCAGTACAGACGACAAACAAAATATGTTGTCAATATATTTCTGAAGGTATCTGATAATTTTCATAAATAAAATTAAAATTTTGTTTAAATCAAGCAGACTTAGATATAATTCCATAATATCCCTGTGGGCGAGGCTATTGTGGAAAAAAATTATTTGGCATTAGAGATAATTTAAAGCATTTATTTTTTAAACAAATATGTATCATAATTAATATATATATTTTTACAAAAACATTCTATAGTGAGATAAACATATACTGTCAGGGAATTTCAGGGAAAACCTGAAAGGGTTAGGAAATTTTCGATAAATTAAAGTTGAGATTAATTATATTTTTATGGTTAAAAATCTCATCTATATAATTTATCACGTTTTTCGTTGAGAATTCATCTTTTTTAGTGAAAAATTCAACTACTTAGTTGGAAGTGGAAATACTTTGTTAAAAATTCATTTATTTGGTTGGTGAAAATTTTAGTTGAAAAACCTTTCTTTTGTTCAAAATTTAATTACGTTGTTGAAAATATTTTTTTCTAGTTGAAAATTAATTGTTTTAACTAAAAAATTAACTTCTAGATGTTTGGTTAAAAATTTATTTCTTTAAGTTGAAAATTCAAACATTTAGTTTGAAATTCCTGTATTTTATTGAAAATTCGAATTTAGTGGGAGAATATTTAATCTTCTTTCTGACTAATGCACATTTGCGGTTCGAAATTCCTTTAAAAATTCAAATATTTGGTTGAAAGTTCATGTACTTTCTTAAAAATTCATGTATTTTGGTAGAAAATTCATGTAACTGGTTGAAAATTTGAAAACTGATCTTTTTGCTTAAAAACGAGTTTTTTCTTATTTAGAAGTAATTTTTTTCAACTGGAAATGTAACTGTTGCATTTTTTGTCGAAAATTTATCTTTTTCGATAGAAATTTAATATTATTTAAAATTAAATATTAATATTAATATTAAATTTTTTGTCTGAAGATTCATTATTTGAGTTAAAAATTCACTTTATATATTCAATTTTTTGTGGAGAATTCACCTTTTTTGATAGAAATGTAATCCTTTTCCTTTAAAAAATTATCTTTTTAGTAGAAAATGTAACTATTCTGTTTTTTGTAAAAAATTGATTTCTTTCATTGAAAAAAAACTATTTAGTTGAAAATTCATTTTTTTGATAATAGAAAATTCATCTTCTGGATTGAAAAATCCACTATTTGTTCAAGATTTCATATTTTTGGTTGAAAATTCATCATTGTGATTGAAAATTAATTTCTTTGGTTAAAAATTCGTTTCTTTTTAGTTGAAAATTAATTTGTTTAACTAAAGATATAACTATTCCACTTTCCTTGAAAAAATTATGTTTTTAGTCAAAATTATTTAAAGCAAATTGAAAAATTATATTTTTGGTTTGTAAATTTACCATTTTTATTTCAAAAATGAATTATTCTGTTGAGAATTCATTTTTTTGGTTGAAAATTGATTGTCTTCACTTGAATTTAATTCTTCTGTTTTTTGTGAAAAAATATTTTTTTTTTTACGAAAAAAATAAATTTTTTTGAAAATTCATTTTTCTTTGTTGTTGAACATTTATTTCACTGAAATTTCAACTATTCCAATTTTGGTTGAAAAATAATTTTTTACATTCTCACCCAGAGAAGGTATTAGATTTGTGTAAAATTTGACCCCCTCCGTTTTTGTCAAATTTTCACCTTTTGAGACATTCTGAACCCAAAAAACAGGTTTTCGCGAATGTGTCTGTCTGGCTGTATGTATATATGTATATGTATATTTTAAATTTAAAAATTCTATGTATAGATATTTGCAGTACTCAAAAGAACAAACAATTTATCCTGAAGACTTTTTTTAATCAAGCAAAAATTACTGGAGTTATAGCATTTACAAAATTCCAAAAAACAAACGAAAATGAACATTTTGAGCCAAACAACGGACGATATGAACAAAAGTCCAGTAGAGAAAAATATTTCTTTTGGAACACCCTACAATATAATCATAACACTTTTTCTAATTTTCCTGAAAAATCCAAAATTCAAATTTGTATCGCACAAACAAATAATGAAAAATCAAAAATTCTATTTTGCGGTCAAAATATACACGATGCAAAAAAAGATGGATTGACAAAAATTTTGCACTCTAAAAAGGTCTACGAATTTGTTATTAATCACTTTTTGATGGGACAAGTAGTTTTTGTTTCATTTGTAAAAAACTGATTTAAGAATAAAAGAAATTAAATTTTTGGGCAAGCGACACAAAACAAGAAAAAAATTAATGAACAAAAGTTGTTCACTCAGAAAAGAGCTACACTTTTTTTATTAATCAACTTTTGATAAGATGCGTAATTTGTGTTTCAATCGTGAAAAATAACATTAACAATAACAAAAAATTGTGGAAAAACGACGCAAGGTATGAAAAAAGATAAATAGACAAAAGTTGTTCAACAAAAAAAGATCTTCAAATTTGGTATAAACTTTTTTTATAAAAATACATTTAAAATAAAAAAATTAGCTTTTTGGAAAAACGATACACGATACAATAAAATTTATAAAAATACATAAATGTAATATACATTTGATATAATAATGTTGAATATATGATGTAGAAACTTTTGCATTTTGGACAAAATCGAGTGCAAGGCACGAGGTACGTGATGAGAATATATTCTTTAAAGCCGAAGGAGCTTTAACAAAAGAGAATTCACAATCACTAAATTACAATTGTCGACAGTTTGACCTTTAATTTTAAAAGATGTGTGCACAAATGTGGGGGAAATACAAAGACCGAGCGCGAAGCGCGAGATAAATATATTATCGAGCGCGAAGCGCTAGAAACAACAGTCGCGCGCCCCAGGCGCGCTCAAACTTGCGAGTCAGTCATATAAAAGTTTACTTTGAAAATTGAAAACCGTAGACTTGTACAAATTGTTTTCCCCGCCTTGATATTATACATATATGAGCTCACCAACAGTGATCATCAAGCTTTCAGTTAATCACGCTGACAGACATTACATTACATTTCTGAAAATTAAAAAATTTCCATAATTATCCAAAAGTCACTCAATTGATTTTAAAATAAAACTAGGGTTTCCATAATTCCTCCATGTTTGCAGAAATCATGCCAGTGATACAAAAAACGTCTAGAATCATGCATTTGCCATACAAAATCTCGAATGTACTATTACCGGGTGATGTCGAGAAGGAAAAATATGATTTGAAAATAAGAGTTGGATGCTAAGAGATGTGGGCTTAATAAAAAAGGCAATGGCTAGATAAATAAAACGTTTATTGCCAATTAGAGTAAGAACTATGGTCGCTATGTCATAACTGGACGCTAGTGGCCATAATTATATTAGACCAGGTACTCCACAATCCACAGGTGCAGCCGGACCCAGGATCGACTGGCTATTTTCAGGATCTACCAGTTTTTTTCGATGAGAAACTGAGAAAAATGTATGAACCCTCGAAAGAAAATCCTAGTTGGAAGGGTTTCTCCCAATTCCTATTTTTCTGCTCTGCAAGAAGCAACTCTTTGAGCGACCCCTGGATGAGACGGTGGTGAGAATGTCGGACCAGACAACGTGGATGGCTCTGATCAAGGCCGTTGAGGAGTCCTGGAGTTCCCCCTCCAGGAGTTGGTTGTGAGGCGAGAAAAGTGGAGAAAGAGAGAGCAATCTGTGCACAAGTTGGAACAAGCGACAGGTCGTGAACGTAAAAGAAACCTGATACTGTGGAGAGTAACCAAAGACTGAGGACAGGATATGCCAGGCCTGCCCAGATAGGGGAAATCGACTCAATCGTCACATGTTCGAGTTGCACCACCACTTCCCCCTTCTCACGTCCAGAGGCTTGGGGGTGGTCGCTCTCGTGAAGTTGAATGAATAGAGGTCAGTGATGGTGGAAGAATCCCATCTTTTTTGGTTTAAGCGAGGTTCAAGCCCCCCCCCCCCCCCCTGATACTCGAGATATATTCTAAAGCCGGTTCCATGATGAAGCGGCTCAATTCTGTTACAGAACCCGAAGGAAAGGGACTTTTTACTCGACTTTGGCTGCTACTACAAAAATTAGTCAAAGTATGCGCCATGCGTCTACAAAAAAGGGCTTGGTATCCTGTGAATACGTTAATTAAGTCTTCTCAATCTCCCCCTCCCATAATACCCCACCCGCCCCTTATTGAACTTCCCTATCCTCTACTCACCCACGCTTCCCTACTACAACTCTCCTTCACTTCCAATACTATTCGCGCTCTCCCACTCACAATTACACTACCTGCTTTCATTTACCCTACTTCCCTTCGCCCACTTTTCCTTCACTTAACCACCCTCAATTTCTTCTTTCTTCCGCTTCCGCATTTCACATCACTTCCACTCCGATGATGAAAGTACAAAGGATGAATAGACAGACGCCCGACCAAAACAATTAGGGCTTCTGTCCGGGACTATGGAACCCTCAAAATTACCCTCATCGAAGAAGTCCCACTTCTCTTTCTTGATGCTGTAACGAGGTTTTTGAAATAAACCACTGAAAATGTAAATGAACTTTCCGAAGTCTCGCCGAGGCCCAAATCTAACCTTAGACTCTTGCACGGTCGCGATTAGAAACTTTACCCTCAAGCCAAAGCCCCAAATTCAAATAAGAAATAGGTTAAGGAAATTAATTCATATAACATTTACATGCCGTTCACAGGAACCTAAGTAAATTCTTAATCACACGACACAGGGTTTACGTGGAGAATAAATGTAAAAAATTCCAGGTTAGCTCCGAACAGAGTAGGTAATGAACCAGTGTCGATAGAACAAGAAGGACGAAGATCCAAGGCGAACCGATGGGAAAGGCAGGGAAGAAACAGCCAACTATCCGATAATCCGGCGGCCAGCGACACGTAAAAGCACCACAGGGACCCAAACTAGATGATTTAGCAGCTCGTAAACAAAGAGCAGAAGATATCGAAAATCGAACGTCGGCCAGCCACCATAGAAAGCAGGACGAGAGGGCTAACACTTGCGGTGACTACACCACCAGTTACGAAAAGCCGCACTGCCCCGGTTGTCATGGTAACCGGCAACCAACACGGGGCAGTGGTTCCGATACTAGTCACGATAACAGCACCGGCCGACCACCACCTCAACCGGCGGCCCGGTCATATGCTGCAGCCATATGAAGGCGGCCACGATGTAAGCAGCGTTCGGGTGGCTAATGAGAGACGCGGTAGTCCGTGAGACTAGTCAGTTGGTTTTTCCTGGCTTGAATTAACAATTATTTGAGAAGGAAGTCTTCACTGGTTTGGAATTCGGAGACGAGCTAGAATTGGCTCGTTGGCTCTAAGGTAGGTGATGAATTTCTTCTACAAGTAGCTCGTTTCCCTGGCCTCGACATTGAACTCACGCGCGGATTAACGGTATAGAACCGCGCGGGTTTTCGGTCACACCAGTATGATTCGGACTACCCGGGACCCCCTCGCCACCGAGAAGCTTGGAATACGCTAAGCTCAAAGACCGACGTTAGAATAATTGAGACGAGCATCTCTCAGAAGGCCAATTTAAGTTCAAGAAAAATGGACACCAAGCAGCGTGGTGGCTACACGTGGGTGTGAAATAGGGTAGAAATAACGTTGTGGGACTTTTCTGAAAATCCAAGTGACACGCCTCAGAAAACTTAGTTTAAAAATCTAACTGAATATTTTGTCTTTATAGGTTAGAATAGATTGTATTTTCATAACTCGATTTCAATTGATGATTACTACGTTTATTAAAACGTAGTATTCTGAGTGCAAATATTTGACATTAATCGTGCTTCGTGATTTCTCTCTCGCTCCGGGATTCACACCCCCTTTCTCGTGCTAAATAGTGAGCTAATCGACCTGCCAGTCGTACCAGTGAGATAATCAATGAGCTTCGTGGGTTGCTCGTGAGTCGAAAAAGTGCGACCCACGGACTCTGTTTATTCCGGTGATTGTAACGCGGTTGACGGGCAGGTAAGTGGCAGCGATTTTTTTCATAAAAGGGTTTCTTTTCTGGGCCATCCCATGCCACGTCGTGATTAAGGGTAAGAACGTGGTAAATTTGAAAACCCCGTTATAATGCATAATGTACTTTCTTCATATAGGGTCTGGCTGGCAAAATAGAAGTAAATTAAAGCCTAAATATCCATAATACATTCAATTTTTATTATTCTTTCTAATAACAGGTTAGTTGTAACATTTTGATCCGACCTTGAATCACAACGAATAGCATATTTAAGTTTGCATTTTCTTTGAAATAAAATTAATAGTGTGAAGCATTGCGGTTCACACACAATGTACCCGCTTTATTTGGAAATATCGCATGACTGGGCGTCTCAGGCCTACTGGAGTTTCCTCAACTTCTTCTGCAGTCAATGCGGAGACTGTGCCGCTTTTCATGTTTATTTTTACTCGTGTATCACGAAACTTATACATTCCAGCAAGAAGATAAGTACCCTCTAATATTGCAAATACGTCACCATTAGATGTTGATATAACAATTTGTTCTTTGGTCGGCGTAGGCTTGTACATCTTATTTCCTAATCTTACGGTAATTCGTTTATCAGCAGGAATAGTGTATCTCCGGAATTCGAATACTCGTTTCGGATTCTTGCAGGAAATAAGCCGAACAAATTGGAGATCTTCTAGTTCATATCCACTTCCATCAGAAGAAGGAAGCCTTGTAGGTGGAACCATGAATCTGGAAAGAGGAGGAGACCTTGCACGGGGCGACCTGGACCTGATACGAAGGGGTGGCTCCGCAGACGAAGAAGGCCTACCTGGAGAGTAAGGTCTCGCAGGCGGAAATCTTGGACGAGGAAAATCGAGAGGAGAAAACGCGACAGAATGAAACTCGGCAGGTGGAAACTCGGTATGAAGAAATCCGGGATCAGGAAACTCGGCAGGATGTAAGACGGCAGTAGGATGCCTGGCGGAAGGAGAACTAGATCTCACCGGAGAATAAGATCTCTCAGAAGAAGGAGAAGGTGCACGGCGAGGAACACCAGCAATAGGTTCACCATTAGGTAAACATTCGAACTCAAAACTTAAGTCTGCAACATGAAACAAAGGATTTTATTTTTATAAAGTACGCGACACGAGGCGGAATGCGTAATCCGAAAAATTTATTTGAATTTCGGAATCTATTATACGAATAACACAATTGAAAATCATAACTAAAACATCTGCGATACAAAACATCTGCTACGTAATACTAGATTAGGCTTATCCAAAAAAGGCTTTTCTTGAAAAGTAAAAACGGTTTTTATTTTTTTCAAAATAAAAGAGGTCAGACATTTGGACAGTTATAGATGTCATTATATTCACCAATAGAAATGAAGATGACCGCCAATGGAAAGGGCAGAGTAGAAATGATTGACATTTTTCCCAACAGAGTGAAAACTGATTACTGCATTAATGAAGAATTCTGCTAACAGTGAAATTAATTACTATTCTGGCTTTTTATTAGAGTATATATATTATAGTTCTTATCTCATGAATAACATATGCCCCGAGCTTGTTCTGGTGAGATATTTGTGTATCATTAATCAAGCACTTGCATACAGGGGGAACAACCTCATTTTGCATCAAGGGAGAAGAAAATTTGACAAAATATCAAATTGTCGTATACTAATAAACTGTGACATTAAGCTCCGGTCTAGATAAAGTGAACGACTAAAGGAATTCGAAGATTATCATTAATTAGTACCAAAAACAGCGCGCTAAGCGGGCTTATTACATATTTTTATCATGACCATATTTTATTAGCCCGTCTCATGTAGGATATTATTATGTTGTGTGAACGTATGAATATGTTCTATATTTCATTTTTATTTAATTAATACCGACTATCGCGGCTCTTTTGTTATTGAGATTTTAAAATTTAAATAAACGTTTAGCACATTTTTAATGATTTGTTCTAATTCCTCAAATAAGGTTACTTTTATTTTTAGCGGACTTGATAAACTTGATTTGTATTTGAAATGAAAATATTCTAAATTCATAAGGTTGAATTAATTGTTTATTTTAGTTCAGAAACATTTGTCTTGATCGCTTATTTTCAAGTTCAATACTTCTAATAATCTTAGGCAAATCTTTCAATGAGATACTGAAAAACCATTTCTGCGTATTCTTCACGTTGTTTTTACCTGGACACATACGACTATTGCTGTCTTCTTCTAAAAATCGTATACAATTTTCTTCTTCTCAAATACTCAACGATAATCTGATTTTATTTTTATTTGAGGAAATGTAAAGAGCTACGCCAGGATATGAAAGTGTGGCGACAAGTAGTTTATAAGAAATGCATGAGGAAGAGTGTCAGTGGAGTGAATGACGCCTGAAACAAAAGACCTTGGATACTCATAGCACCCAGTTGAGAGCTCTACATGATGATGTTATGAAGCTTTCGGCCTGGGGTAACTGCTAGAGAGATTGACTCGTGACCTGGGTCGAAGCAGTGTTGCAGAACAAACGTGTTATTCAAATTAACAACATGGAAATTCTAAATCAATCCAAAAATCCATAGCCACCCCCCATCCATCACTCCCTTCCTTACCGAATGAGACACGCATGTTCCGAAAGAGATTTGGCTTAATGGTATATATACCATTAAGCCATTTCCCTTTCAGGGTAGGCGTGACACTACCCGATTCGGGTAGTGTTTCTAGGTGGATAGTTTTCTTGTAGTTATAAATAACTACAAGTTTGGGCTCACCACACCCATAATATGCCAACAGCACACAGTATTCTCGAATCGGCACCCATCCAAGTATTAACCGCGCCCGACGCTGCTTAACTTCAGTCATCTGACGAGAACTGGTTTTTTCAGCGTGGCATGGCCGTTGGCCATGAATGATAATAATAAAATATCGCTTCATCAGGCGCAATATTTTTCCACTTTAGCTTCCTTGACAAGTATGTACCCTTCAAAGTACTTATTTACTATGACCACGGCAACTGTTTGCTTTAATAAATGTTTTTTGCCAGCTCTCATTTTCTCCAACTGATTTTTTATCACACCAGCAAACAGTAACTCACGTTTTATCGCAGGCGTTATCTGCTTCTAGTATAGAGCTATGATTCTATTTACTTTCGACGACGGGGAATTTCACTGTTTTTCAGATTTCTTGTATGCTCTTTGCTTTGCTTTATGATCCATTTATTCCGATGACATGTAAAAATTGATTTTGAGTCAACCCATTACGCTGACGCTGATTTCTCTTATCTATCGCTCATTTGAAAAGCAAAGGTTCTACACCTCTGATAATCCTGCAAAAGTCTTCTGCGCTCGTCTCCATCTTTGACGTTTTACATTTTGCTGTCATTTTAGCTAGATTTCATCTTAATACAATTAAGTTAAATTCTTTCTCACTTGATTTTTTTTCTTGCTTTCCTTGAGAATTATCTTAGAATTCTGAGTTACTGAAAAAGTATGTAAAATGTTATGTACAAGAGTTTCTAATATTTAGACAGAATAGCAGTACACAAATATTTTATCTGATACAATTATACAACTTTGATTCAAAATAATTTTTTTCTCAAATTACCTTGATTTACAGGCATTAAACTACAGACAGCTAAGTTTAATAGAATAATCATAACTGAAATAGCTCACAAAAATAAATGATCAATACACATAATCGGTTAAAGTGTGAATCATCTGAAGTGTGGCAATGATTGCCTTCACGATCGTAGAGGTATTTAATCATCTTTGCACTTCAGGTGATTAAATCTGTAACCGATTACTTTTTGACCATTTATTTGTTTAAGCTGTTTTAACTGATTTTATTAAATTGAGCTTCGGCTGATTTAACAGATTTCGTTTGTTTGCCTTTTTTGAAACGTTTGAATGGTTGCAGCACACAGCACTAGTAGGATGGTCGGATAAAGTATGATAGATCATCCAGTTCCAAAAATCCGTAATTAGAGTTTAAAATTCTGAAAAATTCCTTTATTAAAACGTAACTGCTTGCAGGAAATCTTGGTACGAATGAAAGTGTTCAATATTTGTTTGAAAGAATAAACAGTGAACGCACATACCTTTTGTAATTACCAATCAACATGATCAATACTAAGGATGCTTATGAAAGGAAAAATGTAGTCACTACGCTTTTTCCTCAGTCTTCTTTTTGATTTTTCAAAATAATAATTCAAATACAAGTTTGAAAGTCGCAAAAAAATCCAAGAGTAAAATGATCTTTAATTCTAAAACCTTCACATTACCAAAAGGACTCACTGACTATTCATCGCTTTAAATTAATGAATTTAGTTCAGTTTATATAGTCCTTTTTCACAATTTAAGAATTGACTGATAATATTTCTCAATATTCCTCAATACGCAGCGCAGCAAAATTACACCTTTTGATCTATATAGCTTATTGAGAAACTGAATAATCGCATTAATCGTGAAGCGTTACCGGACATTTCATAAAAAGAATCATGATGGAACCAGCGTTGACAAATCAATTTTTAAGTATAGTGAAATGTTCATCAGCATATCAGTAACAATTCGAGCCCGCATTGAGAATAGTTTGAATTATTATTTTAGATTTTCACCTCAAAACATTAGGAGGATTACTTAGATCACTTCAGGGTTCACTAAGATAATTGGATTAACTGGATTACCTCGCATTACGAGTTTGAATAACCGAGCGGTCCAGCGAATTATCAGATTCGTTTTCCCCACGGGGTATGGCTTGTGAAATGGAAATAGATTGAAACCTTTTGAATCACAATACACTGACTTTTTCGAAATTGAATTTAAGTTGTGTAGAATTGCGATTTACACGCTGTGTACAAGGTTTATTTGAAAACATCGTTTTATTAGCTGTTGGGAACCTACTGGAGTCTCATTGACTTCTTCTGGGGTCAAAGTCGTGACCTTTCCGCTTCCCATGTTTATTTTTGCTCGTTGTTGTTGTTTATTGTTAGAGATGTACATTCCAGCAAGAATATCAGTACTCTCCAATATTGGAAAGACGTCACCATCAGATGATGAAATAACAATTTGTTCTTTAGTTGGCCTAGGCTCATAGATATTATGTCCTAATCTCAATTTAAGTCGTTCATTAGCTGGAATAATGTATCGTCGGAGTTCGAATATCCGTTGTGGATTCTTGTTGGAAATAAGTTGAACCAATTTGAGATCTTCAAGTCCATATCCACGTCCGTCAGAAGAAGGAAGCCTGTTGGGTGGATCCCTGCACCTGCTAGGCGGAAGCCTCGAATGAGGATACCTGGACCGTAGACGAAGTGGTGACTCAGCAGGAGAAGCAGGCCTAACTGGAGAGTACGATCTAGCAGGTGGATACCTGGTACGAGAAAGAGGAGGAAGCCTGACAGAATGAAACTCCGCAGATGGAAACTCGGCATGATGAAATCTGGCAGCAGGATGACTGACAGTAGAAAAAACTGATCTCACTGGAGGATGATGTCTGTCAGGAGGAAAATAAGATTTGCATGGAGGAACTCCAGGAATAGGTTCACCATTAGGTAAAGAATCGAACTGTGTACTTAGCTCTGCAACATAAAACACAGGATTATATTTTTCTAAAGTACGTGAGATACAAGTGAATACATCTGCAATAAAAAACATTGTCCAAGTGGAAATATAGCAGGAGAGTTCAAAGAAGGGCTTTTCTTAAAAAAAAGAAAATACTTTTCACTTTTTTCAGAGTATAAGTTATAACATCGCATTTGGCCCCATACAAAAATCAATTAATTGCAAGTAAAATCATAATTGAACACTCAGATAAGACGTGCGCTGAAGGTCACAATATTAAAAGCTGTCTGCGAACAGGTGGAATGGATTGGTTGGAACTGATCATGCTCTCGGACAACCAATCTGTCCAAATAGAATCACTTATATTTATAATTTTTGATCAACAACATTACCTGATTCTGAGGTTAAGAATCACTCAAATGTCAAAAAATAAAAGTAATCATGAGACCATGGTCAGTCATTAAATATACATTACAATCACTAACTACAATCATCCTTTTGCGGTATCTCTCTGATCCCTATATTAAGTAAATATAGGCCTAAACATTCGGTTAGGGTGCATGAGGACGGAAGTCGCCACCATTTACATACTCTCTGTTCACGTCGAGTCAGGAACGGTCGTCTCGTTACGAGGCGTCCATTTTAATTTCAAAAATTCATTCCTAAATCTCATTTAATTTCTTAAAAATCCGCCACCGATCGACAGGTCTTCTAGCTGAGCTACTCCTCTCTCGTTTGAATATGTAAAATGTGTTGTAATCAGTATATCTGTTACTTTTGACCTTGGAGTCGGCCAACAATGGCCTTACTGGTTAATTTAGTTAAAAATGATCTTCGACTTTCTTTTGAATTTTCAATACATGTGATATTTAAAAATATGCTAAGTGTTTTATTTGCCGTATGACGTCACCCCTGACCTCGCCACACATCTAAATCCATTTTTAATTAGTCCAGTGTGTGAATTAAATTCAAGCAGGGTAATTAAGATTACATAATTAATTTCTTTCGCTATTTTTGATAACATTTAGCTGGCCTTTAAACTCAAATAGGGGTTATAAAGTGAATAAAATAACCTCTGAATTAATTTTTTTATAAGCAGCAAGAAATCAATCAAAAATTATTTTCATCATCTTCAGAAGACCTATTAGAGTAGAGATTGGAAACCCAAGTCCTATGATGTTTGGCTTATATAATTCACTTAATTATGATCTATATGTTAAATAGTTGTGAAAATGATCGCAAAAAATCAAAAAAGTCAAGAAGACAAGAGTATTTCTGAGAAAAATTGCAAAAAAATACCCTCTTACCATTTTTATTCGCACTTCGTTCTTTTAGAGAAGTTGATTTTTCAATTCTGAAAGGTGACAATAGTTTTTTTTCACAGTTTCATGAAAATCAAAGATTAGAATCGATAAAGTTTCATTTATGTAACCCTAGGATAGCTATCCTATCTGAAAAGAGGAACTTCATGTTCGCAGTAGATAACAAGAAATTTCAAAAGATTTAAACGTTTTTAATAGAACTTCAAAAAAGTTTGCAGAATTTTGAGGTATTTCCACAGATTCCATAAAATATCAGGAATTTGGCGGAGTTTCAAGAGTTTGAATGGATTATAAGAAATTTTTAAAAATTCCAAGATATTTTGAAGGATTTCACGGATTTCGAATATTTCATTGAATTTCAAACTGTTGCCATATATTCAAATTGAGAGAAAATGCTGATTGCGTCAAACAAATTTATATTTGAGGAACCTTAAAAACTTTTGTGACATTATAGATATATATTATTATAGTATTATATTTACCAATATAATCAAGGATATTTGCCAATGATAGGACCAGAGTCGGAAAGATTCTCATTTTTTCTAAGTAAGGAAAAACAGTTTACTGTATTTTCTGAAGAATTATGTGTAACAGTACAACTAATTATTAATCTGGTCCCTTATAACAGTATATTATATATATTCCGTTTCTTATCTAGGCCTCGAGCTCGGTGTTCTTGCCAGATATTTGTATTTGATTTAGCAGTCAAACGAACCAGCTCCTGTTATCCTGTCAGGCTCACCGCGCCCAACTGTTATTAATAAAAATGGTTTTATTCTTCACTACAGTACATCCCTAAAAATGTGACAATGTTTTGGTTTTGCTCAGAATAACTTTTGTAGGCATTTTTGTGAAAAGAGCGTATTGGGCACGCCGCACCCATCCTAAGGAGGATCCTAAGGAGCAACATTCCGTCTATCTGTCAAGCGCTCTACCAGCTGAGACATCGATGCTGCGAAATACTGTTACGTCGGCTCTATGATTATGTAAGCGCAATTCTTTGAATGTATTTTTCTCTAAAATGACTTGTTCATTTTTTCCCAGAAAACCTCTAGTAGGAACTTTTTACTGAGGAAAGTGTCAATCCAAACAAAAAAAGGCATACCTGAAGGTATGTTTTTAAACAAAAACACTTGGCATTGCTACTGCACTTCGAATAGCTACCAAGAATAAAAAAGTTATTGAAAGCAATTTTTAAAAATATTGTCTGCTGTAAATCACATTGTTGATTCCTCTTTCGAAGCTAGAATTTTCAATTTATTTGATGGAAAACCCAATGTTCAACCTGATGCATCTCAGTTAGTTGTACACTGCACTGACTTACCTGGCTCAATTCAGTACGTTAAACGAAAAGAAAACGTGGCTAAAACACACTTGAAATTTAGCTTAAATAGTGGACAAGAATTCTTGAATCTGTGCCTTTCTGTGCAGTGTAGAGGTGAAAATGAAGAAGCACCTGTCCACGTACGTCAAAACTAAAAGGATGCAATAGCAAGAAATTCAAGGACACTGGAGTGCAGAAATGGTTTGTACTGGCATTGGCTCAAAATACTCAAGAAAACTACGAAAACGTATCAAAGTTGTGGTCTTCAGTACAAAGAAATAATATTTCTGAAACAGTTGCATGTGATTTTAAAATGGCAAATATTGTGGCCGTTATAATGTCACATAAATTACTGTGCACAAAAGAAAGTAATCTTGAACGAGAATAAAAACATGGACCTTCTGCTTTTAATGACAATGTGTGAAAAAAAATTACTCGATAAAGTTGGTTTCGGTACAATGGTCTTTCAGTACAATCGTCAATACGTGTGAAAGAAATGGTGTATTTCAATAACTTTGTATTGAAATTGTTTGTGAAAAACTGTTGTTAATCAGAAATGCAGAAAATTGGAAAACAGCAATAAAATTGGAATTTGAGGTGCTGAAAAAGAAAAGTAGTTAGTTTCTTCAAAAGCTAAACCATCAATGGGATTTTACATAATTCGTGTTTTTTTGGCAATAGCGTTTAAGAAAAAGAAAGAGAATCTAATTTGACATAGAAACATCATTTATTCATGGCGATTTGAGAGAAAAGGTTTACATGGATATCCCGGATGGTGTCACGGATTAAACGGAAGTAGTGTGTAGACTGAAGAAGTTCTTATGTGGACTGAAACAGGCACCATGATGTTGGAACCAAAAGTTTTACAAGTTTCTATAAGACTTTGGTTTTCGAAAATGCTAGATAAAGCGACCTTCAGGAAAGTCTTCAATGAGCTGAACCTTGTCTTCGCAGTGACAACCAGTGAACCTGGCCTCTATTTGAGCGTAGAAATCAAGAGAGAAAAATAGAATGGTCCTATTATCATTTCTGGAACCGGCTACGTCAATAGACTGTTCTAGACTTTCAATTCAAAAGACGGCAACCCTATCAGCATGCCAGGTGATCCACATGTGTTATTATCAGTTGATGACAATTATGAAGATCTAATGGGTAAGGTGCCGTACCGTGAAGCAATTGGATCGCTGATGTCTGCTGCTTTCACTACTTGACCAGATATACAGTTATCTGTGAATTTACTGAGTAGATTTTAAAACAGCTAAGGTTCTATTCATTGGAACGCAGTGAAGCGTGTATTTGAATATTTGGTGGAGACATAAAATTTGGGAATAATGTATGAGCTTAAAAAGAAGGAAGCCTCATAGAAGAACTGGAATTCACACTAAGGTGTAGCTCGGCAAGAGAAGGATACATATCTGGAGAATAAGGTCTAGTAGATGGAAACACGACAAAATAAAACTCTGCAGGATGAAACTCAGCAGGATCAAACCCTGCAGAAGGAAACCCAACAGGATGATACTCGGCAGGAGGATGGCTAGATGAAGGAACTCTAGAGCTGGACCTTGTAGAAGGCTGATGTCTGCCAGAAGAATAAAAAGCTTCGGTAAGAGCAACGCCAGGAATAGGGGCGCCATTAGGCAAACAATCGAACTGCGATCTCAACTCTGCATCAAGACAAAGAAGATCACATTATTCCAAGGTACATACATTAGACAAGACAAAACACAATAAAAATATCTTGAAATCCCATTAAAAACCTCTACGATGCAAAAAAAACTTCCACGTACAGGGGTGGCCCAAAAAAGGCTGTTCTTTAAAACTGGAAAAGCTTAATAATTTCTTTAGAATGTGAGCAAGATAATGAAGTTTGACCCCTAGAAGAACTTTTGTTGATATCCCAGCCAAAGAGGGAAAATCAATTTTTCAACAAATTGTTACAAAATACCCCCTTGCTATTTTGATTCGCAGATCGTTTTTCATAAAAGTTGGTGCTACGATTTTAACAGGTAAGAATTTATTTTTCACTGTTTCATACGAGATTAGAGATTATTATCGATAAAGTTTGATTTGAGTGACCCGAGGATGGTTTTTGTTCTTGAAAAATCTTATCGTTTACATTTATCGATGACTAAAAATAGGTTTTCAGCCAATAAACGAATAGATTTTCAAGAAGAAAAAACTATCTTTAGATTATTTGAATCCAGCTTTGTTTGCTAAAATCTTTATTATTGTATAGAACTGTGAACACCCCCTTTTTACCTCTTGGAATGGAAAAAAAACGAAGATTTCGCTTTTATGGGAAAATCTATCCAAAGCTTGAATTTCGAACAATGCTAAGTTTGTTAATAATAATGACAAATGGAATTTTTATTTATATCACAGTGATTTTCGTACGTGTTTTGGAATATACTAAATTTGGTTACATCAATAAGGTTTAGTTTGGGAATATAAAGAGATTTTTTTAATCGCGCATCTAGAAAAATCTGATTCTATACCGTAAATTTTCCAAACCATTGAAAAATCCTGTGTGGACATCTTTCTCAAGGAGTGTTATTAACAAATTATATCATGAAATACAATTATAAAAGTATGTATGTAGATGGGAAACAATTATTTGTTTGTTAATTTTTTCAAGTAATTTTTTCTGGAACCTTTTTGCGGAACTTTTTGCAGACCCTTGGAAAAGTTGGTGGTGATGTAGATACATTCTTGTATTCTTATATTTAGCGATAGGATTAGGGATAACTTCCACTGATAGGACAATTTTATAAATTTTATTTCTATTATCATCATTATGATGTTTTATTATAGTATTTGATTTGTCATATATTTCTTATCTCATGAATTATATATCCCCAGAATTTGTCCCCAGAATTTGCATTACCTGGTATATCGAGTGAGCGAAATTGGATCACAAGTTGATTACCCTAAATTACAAGAGCATTGTCTAGAATAACCAGTGGATTGATGCTGGTTGTAATTAAAAGTGGATTAAAAGCAAACGAATTACCTAAAATGATAAATGGAGTACATGGGGTTACAATTAGATCACCTAAGATTACAAGTGGAACAATTGGATAAGCCGGGACTACAGGTGGATTACTGATGAATATACTGGACTGTGGGACTAAAAGTGAATAACCTAAGTTTGCTAGTGAATTGATTAGGATTATAATTGAATTACTCTGAATGACAAGTGAATTACCTGAAATTATAATATACTGCTGCTTGCAAGTAGTTTAGCCGGGATTAAAAGAAGATTACTTTTACTTACAATCGATTACAAGTAGATTACCGGATATTACAGGTGGATTACTTCGATTAGCCGGATAACTTCAATTATTCCACATCACAAGTGGATTAACCAAGATTATATTGAATTACTTGGATTATTCAGATTACCCGTTCGGATAACCGAGCGGTCCAGACGATTACCAGAGTCGTTTCTCTCTCGGATTCTGGCTGGTGAAACGGGCAAGAATAGAAGCCTTGAGAACCATAATACACTGATTATTTATTTTTAATTACAGGTTACATGTAAAATTTTGATTCCGTTTTCGATCACAACTAATATGGTATTTTCGTTTCACATTTTAGTTTGAATTGAATCAAAAGTGTAGAAGATTGCGGTTTACCCGTGGTGGTGCATGTTTATTCGAAAGTATCGTGTGATGGGCCGTTGGGAACCTACTGGAGCTTCCTCAATTTCTTCTGGGGTCAATAGGGTCACCCTGCTGCTTATCATGTTAATTTTTACCCGTTTATTATTAAACATATATACTCCAGCAAGAACATAAGTACTTTCCAATATTGCAAAGACATCACCATCGGACGTTGATAGAACAATTTGTTCTTGGGCTGGCATACGCTGAAATATATCACGTTTTGATCTCAATTTGATTGGTATATGGATAGGAAAAGTGTATTTTCGAAATTCGAATACCCGGTGCCGATTTGTTCTTAAAATAAGACGAAGAAATTGAATCTTTTCAAGGCCATATCCACGTTTGTTGCCGGATGGTAGCCTTGTAGGTGGAACCATGCACCTGGCTGGAGGAGAAAGCCTTGAAGAAGGTGACCTTGACCTGTCACGAGTAGGTTGCTCCGAAGGTGGATGAGTTCTTTCAGGGGAATCAGGTCTGGCAGGTGGAAACCCGGCAGGATTGAACGCGTAAGCAGGAAACTCGGCAGAATGAAACCTTTCGACATGAGGATTCCTGACAGAAGCAGACCCGGATCTGACCGGAGAATGATGTTTGTCTTGAGACTGAGAAGGTGCGCAGCGAGAACCACCAGAAATAGGAGCGCCATTAGGTAAGCAATCGAACTGTAAACTTAACTCTGCAACAAGAAACGGAGGATTTCATTTTTCTAAGGGCAATACAGGAGGCAAGACAGAATGCTAATTCTAGAAAATTTGTCCGAACTTCGGAATCAGTCACACGATTAACTTAGTTTAAAATCTTACTGAAAGCATGTGCTGTTTCCAAAATGTTGAAGGTAAAAACTGCAAGAGCTTGAAAAGTGATATTTATCTCTTAATGAATTTTTCGATCCCAAACTAGAAATTACTCTAAAATTATTGCGACCATCATTTAGGACATTAAAGTTATAGGAAGAACATTTTAACAATTTTTTGTGTGTTAAATATACTGGGTGTCCCAGACTCAAGTGTGAGGAGCTTGTCCTAGTGAGATATTCATATTTCGTGAATCAAATTTCATGAAACAATTCTTTTGCAGACATATTTGTAAAGGTGGTCGTTCGCCAGCGTGCATGTAATTTAAAATAAACATAAACTTTCCTTCTTTGCGAATTTTCGATCAACAACAAGCGTGCTAAAAATCATATTTTAATGTGAAGCCTAATTATGTATGCTTTTTCGTTATTTGTATTTTAAAAAATTAGGTTGAGCACTAGTACGTCGCTACCCACTCTCTAGTCGCTCATTGTACCTCAAACCTCGAGCAAATTGGCGCGCTCGCGTGAACGCAACGACCAATCACCTTCTGCACCCCACCACGTTGTATCGGTTGGCGCGCATCGCCCAACGGACATGACCGAAGTATAGGCCAGGCTCTCCAAGCCTCGATGCATTTGCTTCTTCAAAAATTTTGATGGCTTTGGGTACGAAATACCAGTACACGTCCGCTGGGGGCGCCACATTTTCCCTCAACACAAACAAGTCTGTTGTCAATAAAGGACAAACAAAAATGCTTGGTAGGTGTGCGCGTCTCATCATTGACAACAGACTTGTTTGTGTCGAGGAGATTGTTGGGCCTTAACAACGAAAGGGATTCCATGGAGAAAAATAACAAGGATAGAAAGGACTTCCATAACCTCGTGGAAATTGTACGTCAATAATTATTTCAAGGGACTTTAAAGTATTGGCACTTATTTAGATTGGGACAGAATGACGATCACGTTAGAAAAATTGTTATATTGCGGAAACCTTACAATTCTATGTAAAAATTTAAAAATATTATTATATTCACCAATTGAATTAAGGACAACCGCCAATGATAGGACCAGAGTAAGAGGGATCGTCATTTTTCCTAACTGAGGAAAAATTTATTACTGCGTAAATAAAGAATTTGGTTAGCAGTGTCAAGTGTTAAAGTCTTAATCTTGGGAGATGTTTGTATTTCATAAGTCAGTCCTCTTTCATGTAAGGAAAATAATCTCATGTTTAAAAAAATTAGATAAGATGTCAAACTGATGTGATAAACTGTCACTTTAACGTGATAGAAAAACTTGCGAGACAAATAACACGCAAAAATAGTATCGTCTTTGATTTAAAGTGTTACAAATTGTACAATTCGTTTGGAATTGGAAATTTATAAATTATAGAATGATTTCAAATTAAAATTTCGAAAATAGGATACTTTGCAAACGTTAAAAATTTAATATTTTCAGATTACTATTTTGAAAACTGGTTCAGTTAAAATGCAAAGTAACATTCAACAATTCGCAATTAAAAACAAAATTAAATATTTCAAAGTCAACGCTTCTTAAATTTCATAAATCTTAATTGTTATTTTGTCGAAGAAGTTATTGTTTAACATTAAAATTGCTTAGGCAAAATTTTTTAAGATCAAAAAGCAAATTCACCGTCATTTTCAGCCTTCAGGAATAAAAAAAGTTTAATTATGAACTTTTAAAATGAAATTATTCTAAAAGTGCGTTTATAATAAATAGCAGATATAAATGAAAATCTTAAAAAATGGAAAATAATTTACTACGGAACGTTGGAAATGAAAAGAGATCGATCCTTATTTGAATATGAAAAAAAATGTTAAACACTAAGAATTTTGAGATTGATACATATTTGCACCCTTGAACGTAGGTGCTCATTTAGGGAAAATTCATTACTGGTAAAAACCAAAACTCGATATCTCCTTATTTTTTTAAATTAGGGTCTATCCAGGTGATATTTTATTACATTCTCATCAGGTTAAACTTTAATTATTTCGTTGAAAATTTATCTATTTTGTTGAAAATTAAACTTTTTGGTATAAAATTAATACTGTAATTCAAATATAAAAAAATAGTAAGTAGCAGTTCCATTCTTCATTCTTCATCAGGTTAAACTTTAATTATTTCGTTGAAAATTTATCTATTTTGTTGAAAATTAAACTTTTTTGGTATAAAATTAATACTGTAATTCAAATATAAAAAAATAGTAAGTAGCAGTTCCAATGTGTTTGAAAAATTCAAAGGTTTCGTTCTAGTTTTTTTTTACTGTACAATAGGCAATGTACAAAGTTTTAAGAAACTACAAATTGCGAAAGCACATTATTTGATAACTTGAAAATTGTGGCTTGTAGAGGGAGGTCAAGGTGATTCTTGAAGTAACTTTCAATTAGAAATTTAATGGTGACATTTATTTTGATCTTGACGATGACCTTCAAGGTTTTTTCAAGGTCAACTTTCTTTACAAATGGAAACCCCCTTTTTTACATCGGAAATCGATAGAGCGGAAAGTTTTACGTTTAAGTATGTACCCAGGTCATACATAGATACCATGTAACCTTGAAGGTCACTCTAAGGTCATTAGCCTTTAAAAATGTCTGCACACATCTGGGAATAGAAGCTTTTCAAATTTTTTTCGTAACGAGCAAAGTTACTAACTTTAATAAGGCGTCTTCAGTAGTCAACTCAAGCATGACCTTGACAATGACCTTCAAGGTCATTTGAAGGTCAATTTTTTCCTTTTGAAACCCCCATTCAAGATGTCAATGTACTTATGTATGACCTGGGTACATATTTGAACTAAAATTTCCCGCTTTATAGATTGCCGATGTAAAAAAAGGTATAGCAACCTTTGCAAAAATGAGTTGCCTTGAATATGAATGAACTTGAGTGTTCGAAGAAGTTTATTCTCATTTTATAGCTTTTTTTACGCCTAGGATACTTTATAGTGAAAATAGTGAAAAGCAATTAATTGCTTAGTAAAAATACATAAACTTATTTAGGACTGTATCTAATAATTTAAAAAAGTCATAAGTATGGAAAACGTGAGAAATAAATAAGTTTAATAAAGCGTCGCGATTGTGTAGCATTTTTAACTCTATTGAAACAATAAGAAGGCCATATTGAGAAATTTTTAACGCGACCCAGTCATCAACAAATTATCGGCTTCTGATTGTTTGCACAAAGATAAGAAAAATGAGAATTTTTTTGTATACAATGGATCAATGCGCTATAAATTAACTATGTATATTCGAGATCCTCATGCTCTACTTTTTAACAGAATTCTGTTTCCGATTTTTAAAATTTTTTACAGTTCTACATTTTTCTAGTTTTTCGTAGAAAATTCAAATTATTCAATTCGAGCCATTCATAATGGCTCGTCCTACGAGAACATGTCACGAAAGTAAAAAAGTTTTATCTTGTATTAAAGATTATTAAAAAAATTGTTAAAAATCAATTCTGGTCATTAAGGATTTTCATTCATAAAAATTGTTATAAACTATAACACAAGAGAGTTTATGACGAATAAATCACGCTATTAATACTAGGAATAGGTTTTGCAACAGTTTTAGGAAAAATTATGACACTGGTTGACCTGTATTATTTTTTATTAACGGATGAAGAGTGTAGACGCTTCTTCCTCTCAAAAGTAGCAATTTCTGAACAAGAATTCACGGAGATAACTTTTTATTTGGACGGAAGATTTCTTTTTGCTTTCAAGAGACCTAACCTCGGTATGGATAATTTAAAAGTTTTAAATTTTTCTGAGCAATAAATCTTGCCGTATAACTGTGCAAATATTTCAATTTTGTTGAAGAAATCATTTGTTTGTAACGCTTTAAGTTGCAAAGGGCTTATACGACAGAGAAACTGCAAGAGGAAAAAAACTGTTATCCTTGCTCGGAGATACTAAGAACGATTTTAGAAACAATTTTTAAAAATGAATAAGAAATTAAAAAAAAAATTATTTCAGCAAAAACTGACTTTTTTACTTTTGATTCTGAAACAAGTAAAAAATAACGAATTTTCAATAATACCATATTATGTACCTAGGAGTGAAACGGTCTTTTTATTAGAGCGTAAGTATGCAAGAGCGTATGATTCACAAGTTTATCACTTTTCCTTCAAAACTCACTCGCTCGTTATCTAAGTTCGTGAATAAGTAAATGAGTTCCACTGCCCCCCCCCCCCCCCCCGCCCTGTCACTGACAGCAATTTTTAGCGCTAACCCCTTCCTCCCCATATTGGTCATTTTGTTTATGGACAACAACTAAGCTACGATTGACTGATAATTCAAAACAAGCATCAGTTGCCAAGGTGTCTCAATTCAAAATACATAATTTCCAAATTGCATTCAATCGATTTCAATGGAATCGTTTTTCACAGGGATTCAATACTCTATGGTCTTTATTTCAAAATATGATCCATTTTTGTTGAGAAAGCCCAAACTTAACCTTAAATTGTTAAAATTTATCAGATTTTCTCAATATACTTGATGATTTTTATATAGAAATGTACTGACTCCTTAATTAGATGATGTGTGAGTACATACCTAATATTGTATAATTTCCTAATTCGAATTTCTTCGAGCACTTAGACTATTTATTTTGTCCAAATAACAAAAAAGAAAATCGTCTTGGTCTCAAGATGATGAATTTCCCCTAGATTCTCAAAATTTATCACCATCTTCTTATTACCATCTTTATTACCTTTTTTTTCGCTCTTACAATGTTGGCCGCGACCCTGCTTTGTCGAACGCATCGAGAGAGATAGAGTCAATTGTCCAAAACGAAAAGTGCCCAATTTTCTGAAACTACGATTTTCGGACAGCTGTCTCCTTTGCACATTAAAGACCTGGCATCGTTCTCCAAGACTTCGAGAAAGGAACTATATTCGTGATCGAATTGTCGGATCCGGCAGACTACAACATCACTACCAAAGAGAAGGAAAAAGAAGTAGGGAAATAAAGACCTTAAAAGGGAGCTGCAACGACTGTTCCCAAAATATTCGGCTGAAGTAATTATCCTTGTGATCGGTGCTCTCGGCGGTGCTAAACTATCACTGGTTCGTAACCTTAAAGCCATACCCGCGTGCCAAAAATATGCCAAGGCACTTGCGAGATGGATGCAGAAACACACAAAAGTACCGGGTATCAAGTTGATACGGCAAATGGATCAAAAGGATGGAACATTTTGATATCTATATTCATGATCAACTTGATTCAAATTTCGAGATCAATCATCTGTCATTAAAATTCAACTACTCAACATATTATGAAATTATTGAAACCTCTTACCTGGACGATGAACAATAAAAATCGTTTGGAATTAAATTGTTAATCAAATTTGGAAGAAAAGTAATTTACTTAGCTCCGTTTATACAAATTTATAATTATTGAGGTCGTGGATGTTTGTTTGCTAATGTCAGTAAATCTCGATCGAGGATCGATTATCGGTTTGCGGAACTTGAATTTTGCAGAAAGGAATGTTTTTCGAAAATCAACAACTGCAGGGCGTTCAGAACTGAAATTTAATTACCTTGATAATTTTTCGAAGGTCTTGTCATTCTAAGAAGTGAACCTGGTAGTCCAGGTGCATAAAATACATTTTCCCCGAGGAAGATGGGTTCACGATAGAAATTCAAGATTCTTTAACCGTTTTCCGAAGGCCTAGCCAACCCTAAAAGTAAACCTAGTAGCCTTAATGTTCAAAATGTATCTTCGAGGATGGTGTGTTCACAATAGATATTTGAAATTCCTCGACGTTTTCTCCAAGGTCTCGTCCTCTGAGGAGTAACCATGGTGTAGTCCAGGTATGCACAAAACATCTCCGAAGAAAGTGTATTCATAATAGAAATGTAAGATTCTTCCAAGAAGTGAACCTTGTAGTCCAGGTGTTCAAAATATATCTTTCACGAGAAAGTTGTATTTATAACTGAAATTCAAGACACCCTCATGGGTTTTCGAAGGCCTCGTCATTCTTCGAAGTAAAGCTAGTATTTTGGGTGTTTAAAATACCCCTTTCTAGAAGAAATTGCGTTCGTAACTGAAATTTGAAACATTCTTAAAGGTTTTCGAAGGTCTCGTCCGTCTAAGAAATAAACCTGGTTGTCTAGGTATTCAGAATACATCTTCTTCGAGGAATGTGCGTACAGAACGGAAATTTTATTCACCTTGACCGTTGTTCCAGGCTCTTGTCGTTCTAGGAAGTAAACCTTGTAGTACAGGTGTTTAAAATACATCTTCCCTTAAGAATTTGCGTTCAGAACTGAAGCAGGAGGGACATTGGACAGGAAACACATTTCACAGGAAACTCTATCACACACGTCCAAAACTCTTTTGACTTCATCAGAAAGATGCAACAGATTCACATTCAACCCCAATACATCCTAGTGAGTTTCGACGTAGTATCTCTCTTTACAAAAGTACCAATCTCTGATACAATCGATATTATTAAATCCTTTTCGCACTCCCCCTCCAATCTCACACCTTTAATAGAACACTGTCTCACTAATGCCTACTTCTCTTTCAATAACCAATTCTACGAAAAAAACCTCAGGAGCAGCAATGGGATCTCCAATCTCACCTGTAATAGCCAACATCTTCATGGAAAATCTAGAAATTAAAATCTTTAACAAATCCTAGCTTGAACCGGAATTTTGGTGCCGTTACGTTGACGACACTTTTGTCATATGGGGACATGGAAATTGAACAAAACGGAAAATTACCTTTCTTGGACGTACTAGTTTACAAAAGATCTGATAACACATTAGGACATGAAGTTTACAGAAAACCCTGGTTCTGCTGGGAGCCGGTGTCATTTTTGGATGGCAGTTACTCCCAGTGGAACCCTGCGGTGGTTTTCTATAAATTCAGAAAATTTCAGCAAAATGAAGAGAGATGACAATAATTTTCAAATTCAGCGATCTCGCTGTGTTATAAAGTACCAAGGTACATTTAATAAAAACTTTATGGAAATAATTTTAGTAAAACCTTTCTTTTGCTTTCACATAAATTTTCAGAAGGCTAAAAGAGGTGCTTCTAATAAAATGTACTCTTTTCACATCGATTTAATTGCTATATTACGAACTTTATGTGTGAATATCATATTTGAATTCATACATTCAAGCTTGTATAAAAAAAGGTTTAGAGAATTTTTTGGGCATCGGAATTTTTGAGGTACAGTGTATTTTCAAAACATTTGTATATATTTTAACGGTTTTTATTATTCATTTGGCAAAATATTTCTTTAATATGCAAATATTTCGCAGAAAAATGGTTTATTTTGCAAAAATACAACATTTCTTGCTTTACATTTTTTGGTGAAATCATTATTTTTCGAAAATTTTTTCTCCTTTCATGAGTTTGGTCAAAAAACGAAGTATACCATGAAGAGCATGTTTACCAGAGAAAAATATTGTGCACAGAAAATGTCGAAAAGTTTGTTCTGTGAATAATTTTTTTATGTAGTCAATGGTTTAATGGTGAGACTAGTTTTTACGAAAAAAATTTTAAGTTCCTTTTCGTTTTCCTAATTTATGAAGAAAGGTGTCCATTTTTTTCATGCACTTTTATAGCAGGCTTAAATATCTTGAAAATCCACAACTATTTTATCTTCAACATTTTTTGATGTTATAAAATTGTTAACTTTCAGCTTTTTTTTGAGTTTTCATGAAAAGTTTTTTGTAACTAAATGATGGAAAATCAGAGTGACTTTAATTTTTGGTAATTTTTTTTCAAATAATGATTTTTCTAAGAATTCCGCCAACAAAAAAGTTTTATTTGGGCGAAATACGCAATTTGCATGCGGATTTCGTTTATATAAAACTATTATTTTTCAAAATAAATCATAGAAACCATGCAAATAGAGAAGGTTTAGAAAATTCGCTTCACCTGAAAAATTGAAATGTACAGAAAAGCATCTAGGAATTTTTTTGTACACGGTTGAATGTATGAATTTGCATCACAGTATATGCCAGGGAAAATATTGACAACTTCAATTACCCGATGAAGGATAATTTTTTTTCCGTTTCCAGAAAAAACTGATCCGCCTCCAGATAAAAATTGTCGGACATCTTAAAATTCTAGTTTTCAATTGTTTGCAACGTTTTTATCGTGATGAAAAGTAGTTTTTTTACATAAAAACAAAACAGATTCTACACTAAAATTATTTCCATGCCATTTTTATTTTTAGGTTTTAGTACACTTGAATGGCAAATATTTCCCCTAAAACTACTCTCTGAAATTGAAAAATGTAGTCAAAAAACTTTTATATCGGTTCTGAATTGCCTTCCTTATGCAGGTTGAAAGGAAAAGTAAAATTGACGAAAAAAAAAATTCAAACAAAATTTGTACGTAATGTTCTGATTTGAAAATTTAAATACTTTGTTTTTGAGGGGTTTTGGGCACCCTTCATCAGGAAAAAAGTCACCAGCTAAGGTCGCTCATAATTTTGACTGAAATTAATTAAAATATTGATGATTAATTAAATAATTATTATTATAATTTTTCATACTAATTAAATATTAAAATTAAAAAACTCTGAAAAAATTAAAAATCAAAATTAATTAAAATATTGTAAAGGAAGTGAAATTATGCACTGATTTTAGATTTTTCTTTCAAAAAATTCAGCACTACATTTTTCAGAAAATGGTGGAAGTAGATTTTTTTTTGTTAATTTAATTTTTATGTTAATGCAAACAGCAAGAAAATGTCGATTTTTTTAATTTCATTTTTTATCTTCTAAGCAAAATGTGTCTAATACTTCTTGTTCCTTGGAATTAATGCACAGGGGTGTATGAAAGATAAAGAATTGTTAACTTGCAAAGTTAATCATTATGAACAAATCGTAATAACAAATATTCCACATTAGGGGTTATTCGTCTTAAAAGTATATTTTTGATCTGAAATCGCTTTCTTTCATGATTAGGGTGATACGTGGCCATTCAAATTTCAGATTGAATGTTATTTCGCCACTCATCAATATTTGTTTATTTTATAATCAAGTTATATAAACAAATGCACATTTTGGGCGTTTTTAAGCGAAAATAAATCGTTTTTTCTCCTGACCTTGCTGAAATTATATTTCCAAAAATGTTTTCTGGAAATTTTTCTGCTACCTATCAATATTTGTTAATTTTATAAACAAATTATGAAAACAAATGTAAATTTTCGGCCTTTTTCAGCGAAAAGAAATCATTTTTTCTTCTGACCTCGCTAAAATTATATTTAAAATGATGTTTTTTGCAAAAATGTCTGCTAACCATGAAAACAAGCGATTTCACAGCAAAAATATACTTCGAAGACAAATAACCCATTTTGTCGATTACTTTTTAATACAATTTGTTTATAATAATTAATATTGTAATTGAACTTTTTTTTTATTTTCTTATAACCCACTGCATTAAATCCAAGGGACGTGAGCAATAAGAAAAATTGTGCCTAGAAGATAAAAAATCAAATAAAAAAAATCAACATTTTTCGCTATTTGCATTACCATAAAAATTAAATAAACAAAAAAATATAATTTCACCATTTTCTGACAAATTTTTTCCTTAATTTTTCCAACAAAAAAATATTAAGTCGGTGCATAGTTGAGCCGCCGGATGCAATAACCAGCCCGACGCTCGAAAACGCGTAAAAGTATTGAGGGATCGTCTCAAAAAAAGAAAATGTTCAAAAACGAAAAATCAATTTTTAGAACATGTAGAATTGCAGAGTATAAGAAAATAAAACTTTTTCCTGTTAGAATCTTTTTTGCTAAACGTTTATTTTTAATAATAAAAACAAAATATTGAAAAAAAATGTCTCCCTGATTTAATTAGGTTTTGAAACTTAAATCGTTCTTGCTCGGCCAAATATTCTTGAAATGAGTTCATATTTGCAGGACATGTTCAAAATACTCTAGCAATGCCTGCGAAATCATGAAAAAGTTAACAATCGCGTATTGTTCAATAATGTTTAATTGTAACATGAGGTCAATTGATAATTGTGTTTCCTTGGATTCGCCGGTAGAAAGTATCTAGGTAACTTCGACTTTCAAAAAACTTCCAGTGAGTGATTTGTTCAACAATGTTGAATGAAGTTCTTTCGAAAATCTCATATCGATTCGTTAAAAATTTACTGAGATATTCAGATTTGGAAAAAGCACTCGACGTATGCCCACGCTGTCAGCTAAAGCGTCGCGAGGACTGCTCTGTCAGGCTTTCAAAAAACTGCCAGTAAGTGATTTGTTCAGCAATGTTGAGTAAAGATTTTTGGGAAATCTCATATCGATTGTTAAAAAATTTACTGAGATATTCAGATTTGGAAAAAGCACTCGACTTCTGCCCGCGCTGTTAGCTAAAGCGTCGCCAGGACTGCTCTGTCAGGCTTTCAAAAAACTGCCAGTGAGTGATCTGTTCAGCAATGTTGAATAAAGTTTTTTGGAAAATCTCATATCGATTGTTAGAAAATTTACTGAGATATTCAGATTTGGAAAAAGCACTCGACGTCTGCCCGCGCTGTTATCTAAAGCGCCGCCAGGACTGCTCTGTCAGGCAGAAATCTTGAAGTTCAGTTTGGATTTTTTGTGAATATTTTGGAAGGAGGTCACATTTTTGTTCTTTTTTCACATTTTGATTGAATTTTAATCAAGTCCAATTTTAGGTGTGTATAGTATAAACTTTCTGAATAATTCAGTAGATTTGTTGTAAATTGCGATACACCGATCTCGAATGTAATATACATTTAAAAAATTAAAATTTTCAATTTGGACTTCTGGTCAGGCGTGAATACTGCTGTGAAACTGATCTAGGTGTCGTTCTTGGATAGTGCCCCTCAATTGTTCTCAAATGTAAAAAATAATCTACCAATCGAAAATAAAAATTTGCAATTCATGTCTGAAAATATAAAGCGTTTGGAAAAAACTTTCTCTAAAGAATGAGTTTTCCAAAAATACAGTATTTTTTATAGTTCAGAGACTACCTTAAAATTAACAGTTTCATGAATGAGTAGAGTTAACTAATTTCTCTCATACCTCCTTCCAACATATTAACAAAAAATCCAAACTGAACTTCGATAACGCTGTCTGACAGAGCAGTCCTCGCGACGCATTAGCTAAAATCGCGGGCAGACTTCATGTGCTTTTTCCAAATCTGAATATCTCAGTAAATTTTTAACGAATCGATATGGGATTTTCCAGAAAACTTCATTCAACATTGCTGCACAAATCACTCACTGGAAGTTGTTTGGAAGTCGAAGTTACCTAGATACTTTTCACCGGCGAAACCAAGAAAACACAATTATCGATTGACTTCATTTTGCAATTAAACTTTACTAAACAATACGCGAATGTTAACTTTTTCATAAATTCGTAGGCATCGCTAGAGTATTTTGAACATGTTCTGCGAATATGAACTCATTTCAATAATATTTGTCCGAGTTAGAACGATTTAAGTTTCAAAACTTAATTAAACCAGGGAGACATTTTTTCAATATTTCGTTCGTATTATTGAAACTACACGTTTGGCAAAAAGAATTCTAACAGGAAAAAGTTTCATTCCCTTATTCTCTACAATTCTAGATTTTGGAAAAATTCATTTTTCGATTTTAAACATTTTCTTTTTTTGAGACGATCGGACAATCCTTTTACGCGTTGTCGAGCGTCGGGCTGGTTATTGCATCCGGCGGCTCAATTGCGTTCTAAATGTCATTTTAAACCTCGTTCTCTGGTCTCACCTCACTGTGCGCATGCGCAATACAAAAATAGACCAAATTGAGACCACTGATGTGCCCTTTCATTGTTGAGACAGCAGTCTGGTCTACTGACAGGCTCAACTAACAGTAGGCAGTAGGTTTCATACTGCTCTACCCAACTCTAGCTGGATTACTCGGGTTACAAGTGACTGATCTAGAATTGCAAGTAGATTACCTGGGTTTATAATTAGAATACTTAAGATTGAAATTGGATTACCTGTCATTACATGCGAATTACCTAGAATTATAAGTGGATTCATTAGAGTCAAGAATCGATTAACTACGATTAAAAGTGAATTATAAGTGCATTGTCTCGGATAACATGTGGATTGAGAGTGGATCACATATCTTTACTACTTGATTATCAAAGATGACATATGGATTACCTAGAATTACAAATGGATTATTCGGAGTCGCATGTCAGTGAACAGCAATAAAAAGTGGATTGCTTGGTATTGCAAGTGAATCACATTGTTTAAAAAGTGGATTATCTGTGACCACAAGTGTATTCAATGTAATTTCTATTAGAAAACTTGAAATCACAAGTAGATTACCAATGAGTATACTGGATTGCTTCGACTGCTAGTGGATTACCTAAGATCTTCAGTAAATTTACCAGGATTACATTTGAATTACTACGAATACCAATACAGAAAATCTTTAACGTCTTCCCAGACTAGATGGAGCTATAAATTAAAAAATTCCTAATTGAATTTATTCAGAAAAAAGATCTTCTCCTCTCGCTCCGCTGGGATTCGAACACCAGGTCAACTGATGGCCGGTCAGATGCTCTACCACTGAGCAAGTGGAATTATAAGTGGACTACGTAGAGTAACAATTGTTTACCTGCAATTTTGTGTGTACTTTCTTTGATTACAAGTGGAGTACTCCGGCTTAAAATTAAATTATTTGATTAAGCCATTACTCAAATCATCCCGGATTGCAAGTAGATGATGATTACATGTTCAAATGATCGAGCGTTCGAGAGCATTATTAGAATCGTTTTCCACTCGGGGACTGGCGCCGTGGATGAAATGGAGATATATGGATGCCTTGAGAATCACAAAACATGATATAACCATAATATAATCATAATTTTATTATGATTTCTAATTCAAAGTTATGTACGTGTAAAATTTTGATCTGTCTTTGGATCATAAACAATATCATATTTTAGTTTTACATTTTATTTTGAACTGAATTTACAGTGTCGAGAATTGCAATTCACGCTTGGTATATTAGATTTATTCGAAAATATCGTGTGAGTATTCGTTGGGAACCTACTGGAATTTCATCAATTTCTTCTGGGGTCAAAAGGGTCACCTTTCCGCTTCCCATGTTTACTTTTACCCGTCTATTATAAAACATATAAAGTCCAGCAAGAATATAAGTACTCTCCAATATTGCGAGGACGTCACCATCAGATGTTGATAAAACGATTTGTTCTTGGGTTGTTAGAGGCTCATAAACATTATGTGATGTTCTCAATTTAATTGGTATATTGGCAGGAAAAGTGTATCTTCGGAATTCGAATATACGTTGCGGATTCTTCTTCAAAAGGAGACGAACAAATTTGATTTTTTCAAGTTCATATCCAAGTTTGTTACTAGAAGGTAGCCTTGTAGGAGGGACCATGCACCTGGCTGGAGGAGAAAACCTTGGAGGAGACCTAGACCTGTCACGAATGGGTTGCTCAACAGGACAAGAAGACCTGACCGGAGAATGAGGTATGGCAGTTGAAAACTTGGCACGATGAAAGACGGCAGCAGGAAACCCGACAGCATGAAGCTCGGCAGGATGAAACCCAGTAGCAGGAAACCCGACAGGATGAAAACCAGTAGCAGGAAACCCGGCAGCATGAAATTCGGCAGGACGAAACCGGGGGGCAGGAAATCTGGCAGGATGAAACTCGGCAGAAGAATGCTTGACAGAAGGAGACCTGGATCTGACCGGAGAACGATGTTTGTCCGGAGAATGAGAAGGTGGGCAGTGAGGAATATCAGAAATAGGAGCACCATTCGGTAGGCAATCAAACTCTGAACTTAACTCTGCAACAAGAAACAAAGAATTACATTTTTCTAAAGTGCATGCATGAAACAAGACAGAATGATTATTCAGGAAAATGTCTCCAAATTTTAGAATCAGTCACACGGTTAACGCAATTTTAAAACCCACCAAAAGCATCTGCGATTTGTAAAGTCTGCCGAATGCCAGGGTGGTCCAAAAAAAGGATTTACTTAAAAAGTGAAAACGCTTTTCGATTTTTGCAAAATATAACTTAAACAATTAAGTTTGGTCCCTAGATAGAACATCTTTCTCGTATGATTCTAAGCGTTGTTTCAGAAATAGTAAGGTGAAAAACTGCAAAAAACTCTGAGAGTGATGTTTATCTTGGAAATAATTTTATTATTCCTAGTTACAAATTAATTCTCCTCACCGAACGATTCACTTCTTTAGATGTGCTAGTACGGGTCGAATTATGTTATTTGTGTCAATCTTATCTGAGGTCTTATAGATTCAGGATAAAAATAGAGCGATATTTGTTTCCTTTAGTACTGTTTTATGACCGAATATGATTCGCTAGTATGAGTAATGAATGAAAGATTTATTAATCGGTAAATATTTCGGAATCATTATCGTAACATTGCAATGAGATGTGTTCTTACTGCTTATAAACTCTTGCCATAAATAAATTTATTACGTGAAATAAAAAAAACCTAAGGTTTAAACAAAGTAAAAAAATGTATTTGTCACATACATCAACTCTATAATTAAATAATCAGATAATAATTGATTAGTTTGAGATTTCTTGAACAAAAAAGAAATAAAGATTTCGCTGAAAAAAATGTTTCGTTATCATAGAAAAAACCTATCCTTACATTATTTCAATCAAGCTTTACTTGTTATAATTTCTTTAACGTAAAAAACTGTGAAACTCCAATTTTTACGTCCTAAAAACGAAAAATCAAAATTTTTCTCAAAAACTAAGTAGGTTTATAGTATACACTCAGCGAAGAATTCCCGTGTAGTTCGGGTTTACTCCCCAAAAGTTCGGCTGGTTTCTCTTTTTTTCTGTTTCACACGAAGGGTTGGCGCGCTTGCACTACTGAGACGTGCGATCACCTCAACCATTCGGGTGCTCACCTGAAACAGCAGCGGCCGAAGTGGTGGGGCGCCCGCCCGAATAGTTGGGGAGCTTGCACGAATGATTCAGGAGATTCGAGTCGTCAACCGCGTTGGATGTTGCGCGTTCGACGTTTGCGCATGTTCGCTAATGGCCGCAGCTGATGAACATCAGGCTCTGCCCGAATGTCACTGTTTCTAGTTTATGTCGATTTTATTGTTCATGTGCGAGATGTCAGTGGAATAAACTGTAACTAGTTATCTGCTTTTTCTTTGGATAATCCTTAACGAAGGTAAGAGAAGTATAAAACATTATTCTTTGCTAGCACATAAGTCGAAAAATCAAATCATTAGCGAACATGCGCAAACGTCGAACGCGCAATATCCAACGCGGTTGACGACTCGAATCTCCCGAATCATTCGTGCAGGCTCCCCAACTATTCGGGCGGGCGCCCCACCACTTCGGCCGCTGCTGTTTCAGGTGAGCACCCGAACGGTTGGGGTGATCGCACGTCTCAGTAGTGCAAGCGCGCCAAACCTTCGAGTGAAACAGAAAAAAAGAGAAAGCACTCGAACTATTGGGGCGTGAACCCTTACTACACGGGAATTCTTCGCTCAGTGTAGTAAAAGAATATTTTTTTGTAAATTTTTCCAAACAAGGAATAATTTTTGCTCGGGCCTAGACAAACATTTTATATTCTCAGTAGATTCGAAGAAATTCCAAAGAGCACTATAGGTTTTATTTCGAATTTCAAAAAAATTTGCAGCATTTTGAGGTATTTCAAATGATTTTATAAGATTCCTAGAGATATAAAAAGATTTCATGGAATTTAAACATTTTGAAAATATTTTAAAAGATTTGAAATAATTTTTGATGGAATTATACGGTGTTTCGACTGATTAAGATTGTAATAAAATGAGGATTACGTTGGAAAATGTGTTCTTCGCGGAAATCTTGGAATTTAAAAACAAAAATATAGATATATTATTATATTTACCAATAGAATTGAGAAAAACCGCCAATGATAGGACTAGCGTAGGAAGGATCGTCATTCTTTCTTACTGAGGAAAAATTGATTACTGTATGAATAAAGAATCTAGCTAACAGTGTAAGGAATGATTCTTCTGGTGATTTATTACGCAGTATAAAATATATACTTTATTCCTTATCTCATGTATTATTATCTATGCACTGAGGTTATTCTTGTGACATATTTGTATTTTATCAATTCTATCCATGTACAAGGAACAACTTCATAATAAAAAGTGTCAGAAGCTCTCAAAGTTTGAAATTTTTAGAATTAAATGTTACAAATTGCCCAATTTCAGTAGAATATAGTTGAATTGTATAATTTCTAATTTAATGCGTTTAAAATTGAACAATTAAAAATTGAGTACTTTCAAATTAAAAGAATTTTCGATTCCAAGCCACTAAAATTCATCAATGTGAAACTGAAACTTAATTGAATGTTGCAAAGTCGAAGCTTCTGAAATTCTAGAAATTTAGTGTGTTATTACATTGAAATAATTGTTATTTAACACTAAAATTAATCAGACAAATTTTTCTGAGATTTAAAAATAAATTCACCGTCATATTCACCCTCTAAAAATTCGATTATTTCAAGTAACTTTAAACTCTTTAAAAATTACCCATTTTCAAATTGTTAGTTATATTTTTAGAGATTCAATTAATAAAAATTAAACAAATTATTTAATTACGTTACACGCCCAGCTTGCACTAACTTTCACTGAAAAAGTGCACGCCCATTTCTTTTTTTTTTCAGATTCAGTTTTGAGAATGCCATCCGATTGTTTTTTTTTTTCATCTTGGCCCGGAAAGAGCATTTTTTAAAGTTTTTTTTTTCCTCAAATCCTAAAAAAAAAAAATTTAAACAAAGTTAAGATTTTTTAATTTGACAAACTTTTGGGAGAAATGCGTGTCTATTGAAGATATCTGGGACTTGTAGAAGTTTGGAACAAATTAAAAAAAAATTAATTTCAAGAAATCGTTAAAAGTTTCAAAATATGTTAAATATCTTCAAAGATGCTAAAATTTATAAATATCTCCTGAACGGAACCAGATTAATCCTATAATTTTGAAAAATCGTTTTAAAATTTAAAAAAATGCATTTAAACCTTCCAAATTCTTTTTTGTCAATTTTATAAATCTTTTAATATATTTCAAAATTCCTCGAAATCTTTTGAAATATTTTCAAATCTTTCTTAATAATCTCCTAAAACAAATGTAAATAAATTCATTTAAAATTTTTCCAGGAGTATTTTGGAACCTTCCAAAACTGTTAAAAAGCTTCCAAACCATTTGTTTGAAATCTTAAAAAACGAATCTTTTAATTTTTACTTTCTCATCAAAATTAGAAGGTATTGTTTTTATGAGAAAAATGACTATCGCGGATTTTTTTTAATCTCCGCGTTTCGAGACCAGCTATTTTGAATGAAAATTTAAAAAGTGAGAGCATTTTGAAAATTCTTGAGACCTTTTTTTTCTCAAGATTTCAAAATTCAATGTGCGGCTATTCTTAGTATTCATGAACTCAAATAATTTACTTTCACGACTTTTTTTGATAAAAAAAAATGATCGGAGTTATAGCATTTTCAAAATAAAAAAAAAAACGAAAATGAACATTTTAAGTCAAACAACGCACCATATGAAAAGAAATCAAGACAAGAAAAACGTTGCTTTTTGAAAGCCCTACAAGATTATTATAAAAACTTTCGAAATTTTTTCGAAAAATGGAAAATACAAATTTTCATTGAACAAAAAATAATGACAAATCAAAAATTCTATTTTGCGGTAAAACTATGCAAATGAAAGAAAAGATGAGTCAACAAAACTTATGCACCCAAAAAAGATCTACAAATTTTTTATTAATCACTTCCTTATAGGATACATAGTTTTCATTTAATTCGTAAAAAACAACATTAAAAATGAAAAAAAAAAAAATAATTTGTTGACAAACGACACTTGCTACGAAAAAAATAATTCTACAACATTATTATTATATAGCTATTATAGAGCTACAAATTTGTTACGCATTATTTGTTTAATAGGATGCGTAGTTTTTGTTTTAATTGTACAAAAACATTAAAATTAAAAAATTAAATTTGTGGAAAAACGACACAAGAGACGAAAAAAAAAATGAAAAGACAAGAGTAGTTCAACCAAAAAAAGATCTTGAAATTTGTTATGAAATCTTTTTATAAAAATATATTGCAAAAAAAACAAATTTTTTTTTTAAAAATGACACCAGCGAAGCAAACATGATATATAAAATTTGTAATTTATTTCGCAATATCTGAATAAACAATCCCAGGCCGAGATACAGAAATAAATGTAGTGTAGATTTAATATATTGTTGAACATAATGTAGAAAACTTCACATTTCGCACAAAATCGATTGCAAATCACGCGACACATGATGAGAATGTGTTCGTTAAAGCCGAAAGAGCTTTAACAAAAGAGAATTCACAATCATAAAATTACAGTTGCCGATGGAATTGTTCTGAAATATTTTCAAATAATCTCTTGGAATTAATTTTCCGAAAGAAAAAATGAGTTTAAATTTTCCTATGAAACATAGAAAAAATTGTATTCGCTTTAAACCTTTAAAAATTCTTGAAAAGCGCCTACATTTTTTGTTTGAAATCTCAAGAATACCGCCTATTAAATTTTTTCAAATCTTTTCGAATTCAAAATTATTTTTGAATCTTTTCAAATCTTCTAAATATCTTTTAAACTTACCCGAATTTTTTCTAAAATTTCAAAAATCTTGCAAAATTGAAAAGCTTTGTTATCAGGACAAAAAAGTTTTTCTTAATTAAATATTAAAAATGATATAACACAGATTTTCCTTTTACGAAAATTTACCGTTTTTTAATTTTTTGAAAAAATTATTTTTAAATTGCAGAACAATCATGCCTTAAATTTTGTTTTCAAATATCATCAATATATGTCGGTAATGTAAATAATATTTTCTGAATGTTCCATAATTTAAAACAAAATTGTTGTTGAACTTGACCACTAAATCTGAACTTTATCATAAAGTCGCGACTTTAAGCAACTCAAAAATTTTATTTTCTCATGAAAAAAATTTGAGCATTACATGTTACTTTGATAAAGAGTTTACTGCAGTGCAAAAGATGGTATAGTAAAAATTGTAAAAATAAAAATTTCGAAACATTGAATACTATTGATCTTATCTCGTCAATTATAATATGATCCTCAAGCTTGCCGTGTAAAATATGTATATTTCGTAAATCAGCCCAAGGAAAAACATTTACTTATCTAAACCAGGCTGAGTTGTTAAAAATAAAGCAGAAATTTTGTTAACGGTTTAAAAATGTTGTGGACATTTTTGTGAAGGTGCCTGATAACATTAAAAAAAATAGCTTTGAGTTATGTAGAATTAAAAACAATCCCATAATATTCCTCTTGATAAGGCTATTATGAAAAAAATTATTTGCTTGTGAATAAATTTGTTAAATAATTTTCTCTTGCGCCTAGAGTAAATTATACTAAACTTTCATTGAAAATATTTTTATTAGTGTGGTTGCATTTTTTGTAAGAGTTTTCACCAGTTTCTGAAGATTTGAAAGATTTTGTGGGCTTTCAGCAGATTATCAGGAATTTGAAAGAATTTTATGAACTGTTAATAGAATTTCAAAAGATTTCGCTGCGTTTTTAGATACGTTAACAGATTACATAGGATTTCAAAAATTTCAGGTTTTTTTTTTTGAAGATTTAAAGGTTTTTCGATATATTTCAACAGATTTCAAGAGAGTTTGAAGGATTTCATGAAAATTCAAACATTTCAAGGGATTTCAGAGTATTCAAAGTGATTTAAAGTTTTTTTAAAGGATTTCATAAGATTTCTAAAAGGTTTCAAAATTTGAAGGTATTTCAAAGTATTTCCATGGATTCAAATTAGGATAGAATCCGGTTCATAGCTTATAGTTTTTTGTATAGCTATAGTTTTTGAAAATATAGATATATTATTATATTTACCAATAGAATTAAGGATAACCATCAATGATATGACCAAAGTAGAAAGGATCATCATTTTGTCGAATTGAAAAAAACCTGATTACTGTCCTTATGAAGCATTTGGTTAACACTGTGTCCAATAATTATTCTGGTGCCTTATCACAAAATATAATATATACTATATTCCTTAATCCTTATATCTTCAATTATACCTTACACTTGTGAGATGTTTACATTTAAAATGTTCTTGGCATCTTACTGAAGGTATGTATCTGATAAGTTTGAACAAACAAGAATGTTTGAGTCATGCAGACTTAAAAATTATGATTATATTATTATTTCCTTAAAAAGTAGTTAAAAATATAAGGAGATGATGCAAAAAAGGAGAAAGAAAATAAAAGGTTTGAAGAAGAGGCAGAGAAGGATAGGACGAAAGAAAAGGTTTGGTAGATAGTCAGTTAAGAGAAAATTCGGAAAAATGTGAGCCAGAATATTAAGATGGTAGAATGGAAGAAAATATTTTATGAATTTGCTAGAAGGGGGGGAGAATAATTTCAGAAAAGGAGGAACTGTTGGAAGGGAAACAGACAAAGAAAAGGTCATAATAAAGACATAAATGGACAAGGTGATAAAACCATTAAAATATGGGATGGCACCTGGTATAGATGAGATTATAAAGTCTAAAAACATGGTGGGTAACTAGAGGAATGGGCATTGGATACGGATAATATTCAACAGAGTTTAAAGGATGGAGGGATGGCCAGATTTATGGAAAGACGGGGTATACCGGTTGAAGAAAGAAGTTGAGGAAGAAGAGATAGAACCACCGAATCATAAATGGGATGAGAAGAGAAAAGATATAATTGTCAGTGAACGATATGGTGGTGATACTGCTGATCGTAGATAACGAAGAATGGAATCCGGCTTCGTTGAAGGATTGGAGAAATATTTGGATAGGAGAAAATTGAATCTAAATGTACGGGAAACATGGCTAATGAGGTTCAAAAAAGTTGAAAGAAAACAGGAATGGAGTGGTAGATGAAAGGAAGTGAAGTTAGAAGAAGTAATGGAGTTTAAATGTTTTGAACATACATTGCAAAATGGAGATCATATAAATCATGTAAGGGAAAGGATAAAAAAAGTGGTAAAGGGAAATGAAACAGATATGGGGAAGAGAAGGGAAAAAGGGGAAAGGAAGGTCCAAAAAAGATTGAAAAAGGTCAATGTAGTTGGTTGATATAATAGTTTATCTAAAGCACGAAATTAATGATTTGAAAATCAATGCTAAACCATTTTCATGCAAGGGAAAAAACTTTAGGTTGTTCTAAGTAGAATGATAATTTTCTGGTTATTAGCTAAACTAAATTGAATATTATTGTATTATTTTCGATGTCTATCGATATTTAAAAGAATATTTCTAGATTCAAGAGCCAAACGTATTCAAATGCAACTCTCTCTATTTAAATGCTACCATTTTTTACGCGATTATCACAAAATTGATGAATTCAAGAAAGGGGAATAATACTTTTTTTTGCAAAAGTGAAGTAACATAACTCCTGGAAAATAAATCTGCTGTAATAGCAAACATGGTTTTCAAAATTAAAATGAAAAGTTTTTGTAACAAGAGTATACACGATTCGTGGTCATGGCATACCAGGGAACTTCCACACCTGCTACACTCAAATGCTCTCAATGAAAATGCTTTTAACGTAACATGGAACCACCAAAAACAAAATGCCCAAAATTACAAATTTTAATTTCGTTCCTGTTTTTTAAATAGTTGAGTAATAGAAGAGTGCTTCATTGCATAAAAAATTCTTACATACTCAAATGCAGGCTAGGTTAAAAGTATTTGTTTGATCTCTCTTTTTTTATATGGTAAACCAGACATTTAATTTGAATGTGAATACCAATTTAGCATAGTATTTCAGCATAGATTTTTTTCTTCTTCCCTTTAGTATCGATATTTCCTGAAATTTTTATTATTTATATATATATAAACAAATGATAATTTTCTTCTTTTGATAAACTTTTCAGCGAACAACTGTCCTTCAAGCACCATATATTCAGTTTGCTCAACATTCTTCGCAAGTCTTTGATTGACTTTGCCATAGCAAACTTATCATATGCGAATGCTAACCCACGTACCCTCACTGTCCCGATATCCACACCTTCTTCCGCGAAGAGGGCCACTCTTAGACACTTGTCCATTTATATAATAAATAGCCATGAGGTCATCACGCTTCCTTGTCTAACACCTTGCATTATATCGAACCAGTCACTCTGTCTGTGTCTTTATTATACTCCTCCGTTTTACGGGTTTTGGAGTCTTCATACACCAATCCATAAATGTTACCTATACTATGCAAGCGCAAACGGAAGCCCTCTCCTCTTTCCCATTCAACAATATTCTCCTCTCTGCGCCCTCTTCATCCCTCACAATACCCGTCCCTTTCAAAATTACACGATTACAAAATTGCCCACTTTTCCTTACTTCCATCTCCCCTCCTCTGATGATCTATAATTCACAGTTGATAACCCGATAACAATATTGTGCATCCTTTCCAAACTCATTTCCTATCTTACTTCTTTATACTCTTCCCCTTTCATTCTTCTCACTCCTTACCGTCTCTAGCTTCTGTTTCTGTTAATATTTCCCCACTGATTCACACACTTCTCAAACCGACCCCTCACCGTCATCCCTTTTTACATCCTCACTCCACTCCTTGTCACACACATTATTCTTCTCGGGTTTCCCTCTCCAGGCTCTTTTTCTCTTTTTTTCTGTCTCTCTCCTCTATTCCTGCCACCTCCATGTCTCCCATGTCCTCGCACCATAGCCAGTACGTTTCTCCCACCTTCGTCTCTAGTTTGCTTGTGGACAGCTTCAAGTATGTAGCTTCGAATCTCTGCTTCTCCTTCCCCAGCCAAAATTGAATCTCCTCCTTTGTCTTTGTGGCGTCTACCTCCAGTCACAGAATTGATTCCTTCAATTTGCTGCTGTTTCTTAGGATCTCGAATTTATTTTCCGCCGTCTTCAGCCTTAGGAATCTTCCTTCTTCAATTCTCCATGACTTCTCAACTCTCGGGACCTTTTATATCCAGGCTGCTAGTGTTCCCGCCAAACATTTGTCACTTTATTTTCAGCGGCCGTTACCCTCAGAACTCTAAGATTCCTCCCTATCCACATTCTCTCTTCTCTCTATCCACATTCTCTCTTCTCTTTGTCGTCAGTTCCGCTTCGTTCAGCTTTCTTGGCTGGTCTCTCCAAGTCCCCTGCTCCTCATCCGTTTGATATCCCACCTCACAGTACTGTGTTGCTTCCATTTCCATACTACGGCACAATATCAGCCTTCTGATCTCTCTCATCTTCTCCAAAATCACTTCCAGATCTGCTCTATCCCGTCCTCTTTCTTTCCTTGCCTGCGCAATTTCCTTTTTCCAATCTTCTCCCATCTCCTTCTTGAATTCTCTCAATTCTTTCCGCAAGTCCTCCTTCCAGCTCCTCTCTCCGACGCTTTCTTTCCCTTCTTTACTCATCACGTCGCTCATCCTGACTTCCTCTTACTAGCCTGTCACTTTCACTGCCTGTTGCCAGAAAAACCGCTCTTCCTCAACTGCCCCTAGCTGATTCTCCCACCAGCTTTTCCCTCCTCACCACTCGAGTCAAATCTCAGTAACCAGCTTGCGACTCTCCACTTTTCTCCTCCAGGCGTCGCTGCCTTCCCGACTTTACGGTTCGGTTTCCTAACCTAGCCCTCTACACGTAGCACTTTTCTCTTTCCAAATACTCCTCAACTGACTTTACCTTTGCCTTGCCTTAACTTCCACAACACATCAACCTTTTTTCTCACCCTTCTATCAACCTTTCAATACTTCACACCAACTTTTTTCATCGGGAAACCTCCACTTTTACTCCGACACCTCCAAAATGTCTACCTCAATCTCACACCATTAATATAATAAATAAACATGAGGTCATAACGCATCCTTGTCTAAAACCTTGCATTATATCGAACCAGTCACTCTAGGAGCCACCCATTGACTCTGTACTCTTTCATGACTTCCCAAAGTTTACTTTTCAAACGCTTTTTCTAGATCACCCAATACACAAAAAACTTTTTTCCTTACTCTCAAACTTTTTTCTCTGATCTGTCTTTAGCTGAATATTTGATCCGTACATGATCTTCCTGGCGTAAAGCCACTATGGATTTCCCATATCTTTTTTTCTGTTATTTTTATTACCCTACCAATAATTTTCACATTTTTATCAGAGAAGTAATTAGATTTGTGTAAAAATTGGCCCCCCCCCCCCCCCCGTTCTCTTTTGCACAGTGCGCGAAAAGACGAACAATTTATTCTGATGACTTTTTTCGATGAAAAAACAAATTACCAACGGCTATGCCACGCTGAAAGAACCAGTTCTCGTCAGATCACTGAAGTTAAGCAGCGTTGGGCGCGGTTAGTACTTGGATGGGTGACCATTCGAGAATACTGTGTGCTGTTGGCATATTATGGGTGTGGTGAGCCCAAACTTGTAGTTATTTATAACTACAAGAAAACTATCCACCTAGAAACACTACCCGAATCGGGTAGTGTCACGCCTACCCTGAAAGAGAAATGGCTTAATGGTATACCAGCGTTACAGCATTTACAAGATTAAAAAAAGCGAAGATGGAAATTTTAAGCAAAACAATGCACGATATGGGAAAAAAAGTGAAGAGGAGAAAAACGTTGCTTTTTGAACACCCTATACGATTGTTAGAACAAATTTTCAAATTTTCTTGAAAAATCGAAAATCCAATTTTTTATTCAAATTTTGATCGCACAAAAAAGTAATGAAAAATTAAAAATTCGATTTTGCGGTCAAACTACACAAGATACGAAAAAAGATTAATCGAAAAAATTGTGCATTTGAAAAAGTTCCACAAATTTGTTGAAATTACTCTTCGATAGAACGCGTAGTTTTTGTTTCATTCGTCAAAAACAGCATCAACAATAAAAAATTTTTAGACAAACGACACAAGCTACAAAAAAAATTAACAAACAAAACTTTTTCACTCATGAAAGAGCTACAAATTTATTTTTAATCATTTTTTGATAGGGCGAGTAGTTTTTTTTTAATCCTGAAAAATAACAGTAACAATAAAAAAATTAAATTTTTGGAAAAACTACACAAGGCACGAAAACCTATGAGCAGACAAAAATTGTGCACTCAAAAGGATCCAAAAATTTTTCAGCAATCACGTTTTGATAGAACACACAGTTCTTATTTTAATCGTAAAAAATAAAATTAAAAATAAAAGGATCAAATTTTTGAAAGAACGACACAAGCTATGAGAACAATTAACAGAGTAAAGTTGCTCACCCACAAAAGCTACAAATTTGTAGTTTTGGTTTTATTCGTAAAAATAGTATTGAAAATAAAAAAATTAAATTTATGGATAAACGACACGGGAGACGAAAAAAACTTAGAAGACAAAACTTGTCCAACCAAAAAAGGTCTACAAATTTGTTACAATAAGCTCTTGTTATGAAAATATATCAAAAATAAAAAAAAATAACTTTTTGGAAAAAGGACAAAAGTTACAATTACATATTATTTAAACAAATTTTTTGCTTAAATTATATCTACAAGTTGGCTCAAACCCACTTTGAGCTCATATGTCTCTTTTCGGTTCCAATCGTAAAAAATAACATCGAAAATAAAAAAATTTAATTTATGGGAAAACGACACAAACTTCAATAGAATATATAATAACAAAATTGTTTTTTTTATATAGAATGCGCACTTTTTCTTAAGATATAAAAACAAAACAATGAAAATACGTCTGCTTCAATACCAATGAATATTATGAATTGTAATAATATATCGAAATTATACATTTTCAGGATAGCTGAGAGTAAAATTCAATGCAAAATAAGGAACAAATGTTAAACTAAATAAATGAATAAATAATGTAGAGAAGTTCGCATTGGGGAAAAAATCGAGTGCCGAGCACGTGATACGTGATGAGAATGTGTTCGTTGAAGCCAAAAGAGCTTTAACGAAAGAGAATTCACTATCACCAAATTGCATTTGCTTTTATCTCCATTTCCATTAAGTATAATAATTTCACAAAATCTAACCACTTCATTCGAAAAACATTAAGTTAGAGGATTGTAAGAAAAAATTTAAAACTAAAAATGTTATAAAATCTAAAGGCAGTGGTCCAATCTCTCAAAAAGACTTAAATAAGAAAACAAACATAACATTTATTTTACACAGAAATTAAATTAATTTCAGTAAAAAAATTATTGATACAAAATAAACAAAATTAAAATATAATGTAAATGTCCCAATAATCGGGACGATCCCAATAACCGTGAAACTTGGTTATAATTTGAATATATTGTTAAAAAATATGTTAAAAGTAATGTTCAATAATATAACCCATTTGTTTTTAGCATTTTATAGTAGGAAATACAATTTGAATGCAATATTGTCCTAGAATAGAGTTAGAAAGTCGCGGTTTTTCCTGAATATTTAAAAATTCTTACCATTTTTTAGTTAGAGCGAGGCCATAAAGTTGACAAAAATCATTTTTTTCCTTCAAGTTGACAATCATAATTTTTTAAACAATTTATTATCATTTTAAATCATTTTCTCTTTAGATATTGCTCGAAAATTGCGTTGTTTCTAAATTTTTTAACTTTCTGTCTACTTTTCACTTAGAGTGAGATAATATATTAATTAAATTTAACAAACATAATCGTTTAAATAAATTACTATTGTACATAATCATCATAAACATATACTATATTCGCATACAAATATGTTAAATAATTGAAGCTTTTCTGAAATGTTCTAATTTTTGTCCACATTTAAATTAAAGTGAGGTAATAATTAATGAAAGTTACAAAACGTTATTGTTTGAATAAGTTATTATTATATTTAATAGTATTCTTTATGAATAATGCCAGAAATTAGCGGGTTTTGCATAGATTTAGAACCCTGCTTTAACTTTATAATTTTTAACAAATAATCAATAAACACCAAAGATTATAATTTTTTAAACTTTATGTCGCAATTTCGAATCTATTTCTCTCCGAACGAAATTAATAGCAGCCAACTATTTTTGGTTCAAAAGTCCTCTATTGCATTTTTGGTTCAGCATTTAATCAACTTAATTATTTTGTTGGAAATGGAAATATTTGATTTAAAAGTCAACTTTTTACGTCAAAAATTCAACTACTTGGTTAAAGTTAAACTACTTTGATACAAATTCATTTTTTTTCTCTCGAAAATGCCTCTTCCTCTGGCTAGAAATTTAACTATTTTGTTGGAAATTTATTTTGTTGGTTAACAATTAATTTCTTTAACTAGAAATGTTACGATGCCATTTTTAAATGAAAATTGATATTTTTCATAGAAATTTATTCTTTTCAAGTTGAAAATTCAACTATCTGGTGGAAGAATCGTGTATTTTTCTGAAAATTCGTCGTTTGGTAAAAAATAATCTTTTTGGCTGAAAATTCATCTATGTTGTCTAGAAATAAACTCTTTTGTGGAAAATTTAATTTTTCGGGTTAAAAATTCCACTTTTCTCTGAAAAATTCATCCTTTGTTGTGGTTGAGGGTTCAACTATTTTGTTAAAAGTAGTTTTATTCAACTTCATATTCAACTGTTTTTTATTTTAAATGAAAATCTTTTTTGGTTGGAATATCATCTACTACATTTTTAGTTGGAATTAATTTTTTTTTTTTAGTTGAAAAATTAACAACTCATTTTTCTGATAGAAGATTCATCACTGAACTTGCAAATGCATATTCTTGTGTTGAAAATTGAACTGTTTTGTAGAAAATTTCAATTTTTGTCATTAAAATTTAACCATGCAGTAGAAAATTGAACGATTTAGTTAAAAAATAACTTTTTTGTTGAAGATTAATATTTTTTTGTTAAAGTTCAACTTTTAAGTTGAAAATTCAAGTATTTTTAAGAAAATTAACTTTTTTATTGAAATATCATATTTTCGGGTTGAAAATTTAACTGTTTTATAAATAATTTGCCTTTTTGGCTTCAAAGTGAAAGAATTTTTATGAATAGTGATGTATTGTGTCATACGATTTTCGTAAAAACTTAATCTTTTTAGTGAAAAATTTATCTTTTCAGTTAAAAATAAAAGTCTTATGTGAAAATTGAACTATTCTATTGAAAATTCGTTTTTCACTGAAAATTCGTTTTTCATTGAAAATTAATTTTTTTTCAAATGAAAAGTTAGCTATTCCATTTTTGTTGAAAATTTATCCTTTATAAGTGGAAAATTCAACTTTTAAGAAGAAAATTCTTGTATTTTGTTAAAAATTCGTCCTTTTGGTTATGAAATTAATGTTGTTTGTTGAAAATTCCTTTATTTCTGTTGAAAACTAATTTTTTAAATGGAAAATATAAAGATACCATTTTTGGTTCCAAAAATATTTTTCTTGATTGAAAATTCAACTATTCGGTTTAAAATTCATCTTTCTTAAACGAAAATTCATATATTTGGTCGAGGATTCATCTATTTTGTTAAACATTCGTTTATTTTTTCTTTAACTGAACTGGTTTAAAGGCAGTTTTTTGACAGATAATTAATTTTTTATATTAGAAAATTAATCTCCCTGCATTAGAAATGACCTTTTTCTGAAAATTCAATCATTTTTTGTTTGATTTTTGTTTCATATTTCGAGTTTCAGGTTAAAAATTTATCTTTGTATGTTGAAAATTCAACTATTTCGATAAAGTCATATCTTTTGGTCAAAAATTGATTTTTCTGTGTTGAACATAAGATTTTTGTTAAAAATTCAACAGTCTCCAAAATAATTCGTCTTCTTTGGTTGAAAATTTAACTATTTATTTGAAAATTCAACTATTTTTTTGAAATAGCAATATATTTCGATTCGAAATCTCAGAAATTTAGAGTGTTTACTCTTGAATTCATTAGGGGCCGTACAATTTATTTATTTTAAACAAAACAAAATTAATTTTTAATCATAAAAGATGACTCTTAAACAAAATACTTTAATTTTTAACAAACTAATTAAATTCTCAACAAAATAATTGAATTTTAAACCAAAAAATATGAATTTCACGTAAAAAATTAATTTCTAATAAAATAGTTGAATTTTCAACCAAAGAGATAAACATTCATTGAAAAAAATAATAATTTCAACAGATTAGTTCAACTTTTATCCCCGCAGTTGAATTTTCAATTAAAAAATATCAGTTTGAGAAGTCTTAGATATATTAGAAATAGATTTCTTAACAAGGAAAATTACTTTGAAAAAAAATTTCTCAAACGAAATTTTCAAACAAAATAGTTGAATTCTCAAGCATAGAACATCAATTTTCAACCAAACAGTTGCATTTTATCCAAGAAAGATGAAATTTCTACTAAAATAGATGAATGTTTAAATTAAAAAGACAAATTTTAAAATAATGGTAGCATTTTCATACAAAATAGATTTCAGTTGACTTTTCAACATCAAAATATATATTTTAATAAAAAAGTAAATTTACAACAAAATGGTTTAATTTTCAACAAAACAGTGAAAATTCCAACAAAATAGTTACATTTTCAACAAAGAAGTTGAATTTTCGACCAAAAAGGATGACATTTAACAAAAATGTTGAATTTTGAACCAAACCGTCGCATTGTTATCGAAGAAAGATGCAATTTCTATTAAAATAAATGCACTTTTAAATTGGAAAGACAAATTTTAAAATAATAGCATTTCCATCCAAAAAAGATTTGAGTTGACTTTTCAACATCAAAATATATATTTTAATCAAAAAGTAAATTTTCTGCGAAAATAGTTGCATTTTCAACCAAAAGACGATTTTTTGACAAAACAGTTGAATTTTGCGAACAAACAGGATGACTTTTTAATAAAATTGTTGAATTTTTAACCAAACAGTTGCATTTTTTCCAAGAAAAATTCCATTTCTATTAAAGTAGATGAATTTTTTAATTAAATAGACAAATTTTCAAGAAAATAGTTCAATGTTCATCCAAAAAGGATTTCAGTGGACTTTTCAACATCTAAATATGAATTTTAATCAAACAGTACATTTTCTACAAAAATACTTGAATTATCAACCCAAAAACACGATTTTTTGACAAAACAGTTGAATTTTAAACCAAAAAGGTTGGCATTTTAACAAAATTGTTGAATTTTTTAATTAAAAAGAAAAATTCTCAAAAAATAGTTCAATTTTCATCCAAAAAATATTTCAGTTAACTTTTCAACACCAAAATATGAATTTTAATCAAAAAGTAAAATTTCTACGACAATAGTTGAATTTTCAAACGAAAAAGACGATTTTTCGACAAAACAGTTAAAGTTTCAACCAAAATGGATGACTTTTGAATAAAATCGTTCAATTTTCAACCAAACAATTTTTTCAACGAAAACAATGCAATTTATATTATAATACCAGAATTTTTAAATGGAAAAGAGAAATTTTCAGAAAATAGTTCAATTTTCATTAAAAAAAAGTTGAATTTTCAATCAAAAAGCATGACCTTTTAAGAAAACTGTTGAATTTTCAAACAAATAATAAAATTTGCAACTAAAAGGACAATCTTCAGGAAGAAGCAACTGCAAAGATTATATAGATTTAAATATTATGAATACAATGAAAATATATTACTAACAGGGATATTATATCAGTGCTATCGCAAAATTTCATTAAAAAAATTTCCTAATTTTTCCCTGACCATTTTTTCATTTTTCCTCACGATTAACATTCAAAGACTTAATCTTAAGCATGTAACATTTTTAACCTATGTAGATCCTTTTATGAACAGAATGAAACAATTTGAAATTTCTTCTTCTTGAAAGTTATTTAAAGTTATAGAAATTCCCTGACTTTTCAAGATTCCCTTTTAACGCTCTGTAACTTTTTGTATATTTTTAACTCCTCCTTAGACACTTTTTAATCTTTAAATTTCAAAAATAATTTGTTACCTCCTCTAAAAACACGTCTTAATCTCTGAATTGTAAGAATTCATAGTAAAATAATTTATTAGTTTATTGCAATTTGAATAATGAGGAATAGGAGTTTGGACAATATTTTCAAAAGATTTTTTATGTTTGCAAAAATATGCACAATACTTGAAGCTTTATTCAAGTTCTTTATTATTTATAGGAATTGTTACATACGCTAGATTATTAAACTTTATGTCGGCACCAGGTGTCGGTTGTCTGATTGGACGGTTTTTAACGACGATGGTCCCGAAAGTAGACACGCGGTTAGAAATAGGGAAAAAAATAAAATTTCTCTGATATAATTAGACCTGGAATCTAACAGCTTCAATGTAATATTCAGTTTAATTTGTTGACTTTGCTCGCTTTGCAGTTCGCATACAGTAACTGAAATTTTAAATTTTTGCGCTCAAATATGGCGTCGTTGTCTTGACGCCTGCGCTCACGTAACAAATACTTTGTTGGCAGATAGAGGAAAGATGGTAAATCCTGAATAATGTTTTAACGTCTAGGATAAATTATATAGAAGAAAGTAAACAACACTTCCAGACCAATTATTATTTAATAAAATTTAACGTTTCGTCACCAGTCATGGTGACCCCATCAGAAATCCGTGGTTAAATCTATTAAGAGAATTACATAGGAAATTACATAAAATAAAAGTATGTCAAACACATAATTTTTTTTTTACAATTTTCAAAATACAATGAATTATTAAGTAGAGCGGTCAGATTTAGTTATACATTAAATATTTATTTCCAAAGAAAGAAAAAGGGGAATTTACTCCAAAAAACAGAGCAACTTCGGTCAGACATCGTAGTAGTTATATGCGTGAAGGTTTCGTAAGTAAAAATGATCAATTATATAGAATAATTGAAGTTAGAATTTCTTCGAAAAAAAACATTTTCGGTACTCAATCTAAAGTGTTAGAAAAAGTAGAAATTGTAGTAAGTTTATTAAATTTGAAAGACTTTTGAACAAATAGATTGAAAAGTGACAAGATAGAGGTTAGGAAACTACAAAACAAGAGAAGTTCATAAGGATAGAATATATATTTCTTTACCTGATTAGATAGTAGCAAACTGCTTGAAATTTATTTTTTCATAGTGATAAAAGTTTTATAATTATATTTAAGATCCATGTTTAAAAAAAATAAAATTAAAGAAAGGAGCACGGTACAGAGTACCATGCAGGTCCGGAGTAGACCGAGTACTGGAAGGATCAAACATACTGAATCGAAAGAAAAAGATTTAGGCGCCAAGTTTAAATTTTTTTATATAAAATTTGAAGAAATTTGGACAACCATTAGCATGCTTTATTCAAAATCATATTATAAGCAGAATTATAAAATTTCAAATCAGTAATCTCATTCAAAGCATTCTTACTCTCATTTTTAATATACATGATATCGACAAAGTTTCTTTTATAATAATTTTGCTCTTTATGTAACATTTTAATGTCATCCCATTCAATATAATTTGATTTTCCATTATGGACAGAGTGAATGTGTTTAGCACTTTCTTTAATGGTTTTTTTACAGTGATTAATATTTCTGAAATGCTCATTTTTTTTAGTCTCTAACGATCTTTCAGTTTGTCCAATATAGGACATACCACAAGAACAGTCCAATTTATAAACAACATTACACTGTTCTAATTTTTCCAATGGATCTTTTCCCAATTTGATAAAGTGGTCAAATTTTGAATCAATTCTAAAAATAGTATTAATATTAAAGTTAGAAAAAAGTCTACGGATTGGATAACATATATCTGGATAGAAATTAAAATATACAACTTTTTTCTGTTGATTATTATTGGTTAGATTTAACTCTAGAGATGGTTTTTTATTATTAATTTGAAAAAATCTTATTTTTATGTGTTTTTCAATAAACTGTTTAGGATAACTATTGCAATTTAATATTTTTTTGACTAAAATTGAATTTTCATGGTGAAAAGATTCATCAGAGAGGAGAACAGCTGAATCAACAAGATTTTTTACAATACCAATCTTTTGGTGCATGGGATTATTTGACAAAAAATTTAAAAGTCTATCAGAATATGTGCTTTTTCTGAACCAATTCGTGATGATATCATGTGAATTTTTTCTAATAATTTTTAAGTTTAAAAAACGGATATAATTGTCAGATTCAACTTCAAATGTAAATTTTAACCTTTTGTGATAGCTATTAAAACAAGAAACAATATTTTCAATTTCGTCTTTTGGAACAATAAGAAAAGTATCATCGACGTATCTATAAAATGAATGGATTTTGACCTTTAAATTTTTAAAGATTTCTAATTCGAGATCTTGTAAGACAATTTCAGCAAGAATGCCTGATATCGGAGACCCTATAGGAGTGCCGAATATTTGATTGTAAAAATTTTTATCAAATTGAAAACTAGTAGACTTCATAAGAAATGAAATACCAGATCAGGAATCATTTTTAGAAATATTAGTAAGGTTTTTTATGTGACACCATCTCTTATCTGGTGGATAGATGATAAACAACAAGACGTCATTCAGTTGTCAATGATTCCGAAGAAAAGTAGAGAATTAGGCTGCGTAGCTACTTTAAAGTGGAATTATATGAAAGAAAAAACAAAATTCAGTTGAAAGCAAAAGTGCTAGCTATTAGAGGTAAGTATATCATTTTATTTTACATTGTCCTATATAATTACATTTTTTCGTAATAATGGCTCGAACTCTAACTTATTTGCATTCAATTCAACCAAAAAATACTTTGTATACATATTACTACATAAGTAGTTACTTATTTTCTATGCAAAACCCTCAAAAGATAATTTTATTTCTATTAACCCGTAGTGGGCACACTGGGTCCAGTGGACCCCAGTCTTGATATTGATAAAATTGATAACTTCAAACTGTAAAATAAATATACTTTTTTTCAAAGCTTGTTATAATACTATTTTTTCTTCAAACTATACAAATTTTTTCTCGCGTTTTTCAACATAAAAAATATGGAAAAGAAAAAATTATTGTATTATGAAGAGGAAGTCCTTAACTAAATTCCAGTTCAAGGTTTGAGTCGATACATCAAAAAGAACGCAAATGGCAACTTTTTTTCTGCGTGGGGTTCATTGGACCCAGTGTGACCGCTACGTTATTTTTAGGAGGTGTGACCACTACGGGTTAACTTTCATTACTTACGTACAAAATTTACAGAATTTTAAGAAATAATTAATAATGTTCTCATTTCAATAGCACAATAAATAATATTGACAATATTTATATTTTTACAACTAATTTTATTAAAATTGTTCTAAATATCCCGCCCTTTAAGTTTTCTTTGATCGCATTCATTCTCAAAATTGTACACTATTATGTCCTTAATTTTTCCTTACTTGATGCTAATACTATTTAACTTTATTCTTCAGGCGACCGAATCCATTTCAAATCAGGCAGGGTTCTACACTTGAAATCGCAGAATCTCTCGGGACGAAATATGTTGTTTTTCAGAGGAAATTAGGCGACACGTATTTTTCCGATTCGCAAAAAAAAAAAAATGCCTAAAAAGTTATGCGTATTTGAATGTTGTGCTTTGTTTTTCAAAAAACTCGATTTTTTTAAACCTCTATAACTTTTTACCTAATTGAGATATTCATTATTTTCTTCTTAATTCTAATAGCGTTTATCGTCTTTTTTCAAAGCGCGACGGAATATTGAAAAAATGTTAAAAATTAACAAAAGGGCGGCGGTTTTTGTGAAAAACTTAAAAATCGATTTTCTCAAAAACCCACATTTTGTTGCCAATTTTTTCTAACTTTTACTTTAATAATGAAGATATCTTGTAAATTTGATGCTTGCTAAATAATTTCTGTAGCCAGGAGAATTCTTTTTTTTTACAATCGAATTTTCTACTTTTCCTTGGACACAATGACAGATACGAAAAAATGTTAAAATAAAAGTTTGCACGTCTAAAAAAATTCTATGAAAAATGTCTCTTGTTTTTTTGTGATATTTTTCACAGTTTACGAGAAAAATTCAAAGATTGCATTTTGAGAATCAAAATACTCCCGGCCTCAAAAATGGTTTAGCTGGCATGATGTTGATATGATGCCTTTCTTCTATAAGTAGAAACTTCTCAAAATTTGTTGGAAAAATAAAAAAGGTGTGGTTTTCCAGAAAATGTATGTTTTTCATGTTTTCAAAATTTGAAGAAACAAATAAAAAAGATTTTCTTGAAAACTCCACCAATACTTTTTCGGAATTAAAAATTCGTAAATTGACGTCGTTTTTCTTCCAAAGAATGGGTGAATACAAAGTTTTCCGCTGTTAGAAAGAAGGATTTGATTGCATATATCTCCAAGATTGCTGCAAACAAAAGAAAATATGCAAAACAGCGAAAAGTCTTGAAAAATAGTTCAAAAGAACCCAGATGTAAAAAACTTTGAAAAAAGGTATCAGAAACACGAAAAGAAACGTCAGAAGAAAACGGTAGGAAAGATAAAATTTTTTTATATCGATTTTTTTCTGTACCACAAAAAAATTAACTCTAAATCAATTACCTTAGATTCTGAGAAAGCAGATTTTCCTTTCACGTATTTCATCGAAAAATGAACCTTTATAATGAATATCGATTTGAAAAATATGTAAAAATATACGATGTTTTCAAGCCGTCATGGCCAAAATTAACATAATTTTTATTTACGATTCTATAAAAGTTTACTATACGTTATTAAAACGAAAACATTGAATAGGGCAATGGCACCAATTTTTCGATGTTAAAATTCTTGCAACTAATAATTATATATATATATATATATATATATATATATATTTATATATATATATATATATATATATATATATATATAAATTCACTATTCTGTTATCCTGATTTCATTCTTATTCTATAATTTTTATGAAGAATACAACACAGTAACATTTTAAGTTGACGGGACCTTCACCCTACTTAATTTTGTTACGTAGCACTATTGCAGTAATAGTTATTTTATTAAGATTATGATAAATTCATCATTTTCCAAAAATGTATAAACGTATTCTACGTATATGTGCTTGAACAATAAAAATAATTAATAATTTCATATTTATATAGGTTCCAAAGGCGAAAAAACAACATTAGTACAAGTGGAATCACAGAACAAGGAAAACGAGCAGGATAATCAAACGTATGCTGTTCTATAATATGATACTTCGATATTTATACCTTAATATGTATTACATTATCATAGAAATTATAAGGAAAAAAGGATTTATAACTCATCAGCGAAAGGAGTATAAAAGTGCACAACAAAAATATTAATTGACGAAAAATTAACAAAATTTGAGTGAAACGAGGACACTGTGACATTGTGCACATATCTCATAATATTCTGCATCTTCATTTAACAACAAATAGCAATTGTCATTTTAAGTTGCATAAAACTTAGGATTTTTTGACGAATAAAAAAATCAAAATTATTTCGTATATTCATTTATTCAATAGAAGATACACGTTGTTTTCAACGCTTAGTAAGAAATTGAATGATTATGCAAAATAACTTAACATACTGCGCACATGTCGCTATGTGTTCGTCTTACTCTACTTTTGTTAATCTTTCTTCAAATAATTTTATTTTGTGCAGAAAAAATATACTCCACTATCATTCCCATATTTTCGTGAAATATCACACTATTGCCCCCTTTTTTTAAGAATTTGGGGCTACGTTACTTTTTTATGGGGTGTGGCGTTGGATTCTTATTTTTTCTTTAATATACAAGAATTTCGTAGCCTAATTTGAATATTGGACGGTAAAAAAGAATTTAAATTTTGATTTATTTTTAAATTAATTTCTTGAATTAATTTTTTTTGTATGGTTTTCGTTGTGAGAGTCCCATAAAGGCAGATTCCCGTATGCAAAAAAGCAAAGCACTTTCTCCGAAGGCGAGGCCGGCCTTGGCCAAGCATAATGCTCTTATTTCAACGCATTTCTCCAGATATGTCGAGTTCGTTGGTCGGATATTTAATTACACCAACACTTGAATAAGTAAATACAAGATTTTTTCTTCCTCTATCAGCTGTTGCCAATTAGTTATTCACACTCGTAATTATCAAGAAAATTTACCCAACTGGAAAATACCAACATACCGGCAAATCCGAGATTATTGGAATTGGATCTAGGTTGCTACTTTGCGAAAGGAAACGGAATTAAATTATTGACTCATGGTAATATGAATTGAAATTATTGATCAATACTGACACACATTGTATATTGGGATGGTCCAATTTTTTTTTTCCATGCATGTTGCCAACAAAGTTCAAATTGGGGCATATTTATAATATTAGATGGCACAATTTGTACATAGTATAATAATAGTATACTTTGTGAAAATTTTACATAAATAATGAATATATGAATAAACAATAAATAGGAAATGACAAATAATAATAAATAGTGAATATGGGTATAGAATTCATATTGCCAAAGATTTCTTACATTTCAAAAATATTACCAAAGATTTCACAAAGATTAAAAAAATTCGTAAATTCGTTTGATTTAAACAAAAAATTGAGTTCTATTAAACAATGCATTTATTTAAAATTTGTTATTTGAATTCATAAGAATAATTATTTAAGGGGTCATTCGACTATCTCGGCAAAAAACAAAGGTGATTTTCCAGAATTGTTTTCTCAACAACTACTTTATATAATTGAATAAAATTTTCAGCGTTTATTTATGTTGTCTCAATGTTTACAAAAACAATGTTGTCACATAAAATCATTATTTATTTTAGGTATTATTTAACCATAAACAAAGTGTCTCAAAAAAAGGCATGTCCACTGCGCGCACGATATCTCCAGTCAGCATCATCTGAAACAAATAAATCAGAAATTTTCTTTATTAGTATGACCATAGCTCTGGAGTGACGAAGCGATTTTTTTTATTTTGCAAAATAACGAAATGGCGGCAGTTTAAACAAAAAATTTCGAAAAATCGTGTTTTTTTGCTCTTTTTTTGTTAATGTATCTATCTAACATTTTCACTCAACGAAACTGCACAAAATGAAACAACGCTACGATGTTCACAAGCACTCAGCTCTCTACGCGCTTTTGCTCCAAGCTCTCAAAAGTATAGAAAGACTCCGAATTTCTGTGTGAAATTTTGATAAGATATTTCTGAACATATAACCTATCGAAAAATGTAAAGAAAAAAAGTGAATTTTTAAAAGTAAGATAGTAGAATGACCCCTTAATTCAAACATAAAATATAATGCATAGAAGTGCTACAAAATTCCGCTAGGCGTGCTAAGGCGCAGCCGGCGGATTTTCCTGCGGTACTAACCTAAAATCTAAATTGATTTATCCTTTGATTGATTTGATGTCGTTCTTTTTTCGATGTTGTATGATTCTAACGGTTCTGATTTACTGGAAAACTTAAAATTTGTACAAACACCACAAAATGCTCCCATTGCAATTCCCAAAAACAAAAAAATTGGTTTCTTTGCACAAAAATAAAAAAGAGAAAAGAAAAATGAGAAGGCAACCAAGCAAGTCCCCTTCCTTCTCTTTTTTATTTCTTTCGTATTTTTTATTTTTATTATTATCAAATCACAATATGAATGCATGCACAATATTTACCAACGTTTCGGTGAATTTTGTGGTGTTGGTCCAAATTTGATCGTTGAATTCTTGTTTTATTTTCAGGAATTCTATACAGTAACTTGATTATTGTACGTTAATTGGAATTTTGAATTTGATTTTAATCTAATTTAAAATTCTTAAATTTCAACTTAAAATTAATTGTAAAATGGACGCAATATCTCGAGTGTTGGAACTACTTGAATTGTGGGGCTTCACATTGGGGATATAGTTGAAGATTTCGCAGGCGAGTTAGTCTTTTTAATTTCTAACCTCCTTTCCTCATAAAGATGATTTATGAAATCGATCATTTTTTTATCAGTTGTAATTATTGCCGTATACTTAAAAGGAGGAACACTTATGTTCAATTCAAATATCTGATTCTGGTTCATTTCTAATTATTTCATTTTAATTATTTTTTAATTCAGAAGTGATATGCACAATTAATAACTAAACAGGAGTAAAATTTTTGATTGAATAAGTGTTCCTGCTTTTACAAACATTTGTTTGACCCTATATCCAAGAAATAATTTGTTTGATTGAAACAAACATTTTTCTCAGTGCACTGCAAAAAATGGTTTAGCTGTCCCAGCTGGACGTTTAGCTGGATTTCGTCTTTTAAGAAAGTATAGCTTGTGTTACCTAAATTTTTAGCTACGTTACCTAAATATCTAGCTGTTTTAGCTAAATTTTGCTCCCTAGAAATTATTCAGCTAATTTATCTTCATAATTTCTAGATGGCAAAATTGAGCTAAAACAGGTAGATATTTAGGTAACACAGCTATATTTTCTTTGAAGACAAAATCCAGCTTAACGTCTAGCTGGGACCACCGAACCATTTTTTTCTGTGGTGATTTTCAGTATGGCACCAAGATTTTAAAAATCACTCCAAAATTTTGTAAACATTTGGAAGGTTTCGCAAAAAGTTTCTCGATAGATTTTGAAGATTTAATTGATTTTTCAAAGCTTTGACTAAGAATTTGGATAGATTAAAAAGATTTCCGATAGATTTCAAAGATTGCACAAAGATCTCAATAATTTCTCAACTATTTCGCAAAGATTTAAAATATTTAGCCCAGATTTAGGATAGATTTATAAAATTTCACAAATAGTTCAATGATTTTCCAAAGATTTCACAAATTGCTCAAATATTACAAAATATTTCAAAAATATTTTAAATATTTCGAAAAGATTTGTAAAGATTTCAGAAAGATTTCACAAAATATGTCACAAAGATCTGAATAAATATTTATAAATATTCCAAAGATTTCACAAAGATTTCGGATAGACTTGAAAGATTTCACAAAGACTTCCATGATTTCATAAAGGTTTCAATAATTTCACAAATATTATCAAATATTTTAAAAATATTTCAAATATTTTGCAGAGATTTCCAAATATTTCAGAATGATTTCACGAAGATTTCAATCATTTCCCAAAGATTAAAAAAATTTCACAAATATTTCGCAAAGATTTTGGATAGACTTAAAAGATTTCACAAATATTTCAATTATTTCACAAAAACTTCAGATATATTTCAGAGAGTGCACCAAGATTTCAATGATTTCCAAGAGATTTAAATGATTTTCTAAAGATTTCGAAGATTTTAAACAGATTTCGGATAGATTTAAAAGTTTTCACAAAGACTTCAATGATTTCACAATGATTTCAATATTTTCAGAAATATTATCAAATATTTTAAAAATATTCCAAATATTTCGCAAAGATTTCAGAATGATTTTACGAAGATTTCAATAATTTCCCCAAGATTGCAAATAGTTCGCAAAGGTTTCAGATAGGTTTCGAAGAGTGCACAAAGATTTCACGAAGATTTTAAAAAATTGACAAATATGTCGCAAAGGTTTTGGATAGACGTAAAAGATTTAATGAAGATTTCAATTATTTCACAAAAATTTCAGATATAATTCAGAGACTGCACAAATATTTCAATGATTTCCAACAGATTTCATAAGGATTACAATGGTTTCCTAAAGATTTTAAAGTTTTTACAAAGATTCAAAATATTTCAGAAATATTTCAAATATTTCCCCAAGATTTCGGACAGATTTAAAAGATTTCTCAAAGACTTCAATGATTTTAATCATTTCACAAATATAACCAAATATTTCGCAAAGATTCCGCATGGCCTGAAAAGATTTTACAATTATTTCAAATGTTCCACAACACTTTCAGATAGATTTCAGAGAGTGCACAAAGTTTTCAATTATTTCCTGAAGATTTCAAATATATCGCAAAGATTTTGGAAAGATTTAAAATATTTCACAAAGAATTTAATGATTTCAATAATTTCACAAATATCACAATATATTTCAAAAACATTTTAAAAATTTCGCAAAGATTTCGGATTTATTTAAAAGTTGTTACAAAGATTTCAATTAATTTACAAAAATTTCAGATAGGTTGCAAAGACTGCACAAAGAATTCAATGATTTCCTAAAGATTTCAAAGATTTAACAAAGATTTCAAATATTTCCCAAAGATTTCGGATAGATTAAAAAGATTCCACAAAGAGTTTAATGATTTCCATTATTTCACAAATATCACAATATATTTCGCAAAGATTTCGGATAGATTCAAAAAATGTTACAAAGATTTCAATTATTTTACGAAAATTTCAGATAGGTTGCAAAGACTGCACAAAGATTTCAATGATTTTCCAAAGATTTCACAAAGATTTCAATAATTTCACAAACATTTTGAGAAGATTTCCAAAGATTTCACCAAGATTTCAAATATTTCGCAAAGATTTCAATGATTTCCAACAGATATCATAAGGATTTAAATGGTTTCCTAAAGATTCTAAAATTTTTACAAAGATTAAAAATATTTCAGAAATATTTCAAATATTTCGCCAAGATTTCGGACAGATTTAAAAGATTTCACAAAGGCTTCAATGATTTTAATCATTTCACACATATAACCAAATATTTCGCAAAGATTCCGGATGGACTGAAAAGATTTTACAATTATGTCAAATGTTCCACAACAATTTCAGATAAATTTCAGAGAGTGCACAAAGTTTTCAACGATTTCCTGAAGATTTCCTGAAGATTTCCTGAAGATTTCAAATACTTCGCAAAGATTTTGGGAAGATTTAAAATATTTCACAAAGAATTTAATGATTTCAATAATTTGACAAATATAAAATATATTTGAAAAACATTTCAAAAATTTCGCAAAGATTTCGGATATATTTGAAAGTTTTTACAAAGATTTCAATTATTTTACAAAAATTTCAGATAGGTTGCAAAGACTGCACAGAGAATTCAATGATTTCCTAAAGATTTCAAAGATTTAACAAAGATTTCGAATATTTCGCAAACATTTCGCATAGAATAAAAAGATTCCACAAAGACTTCAATGATTTCCATTATTTCACAAATATCACAATATATTTCAAAAATATGTCGCAAAGATTTCGGATAGATTAAAAAAATGTTACAAAGATTTCAATTATTTTACAAAAATTTCAGATAGGTTGCAAAGACTGCACAAAGATTTCAATGATTTTCCAAAGATTTCACAAAGATTTTAATAATTTCACAAATATTATCAAATATTTGGCGAAGATTTCCAAAGATTTCATCAAGATTTCAAATATTTTGCAAAGATTTCAATGATTTCCTAAAGATTTCAAATATTTCGCAAAGATTTCGGATAGATTTATAAGATTTCACAAAGACTTCAACGATTTCAATAACTTCACAAATATCACAATGTATTTAAAAAATATTCCAAATATTTCGCAAAGATTTCGGATGGATTAAAATATTTTTACAAAGATTTCAATTATTTTACAAAAATTTCAGATTTTCGAAAGATTTCACAATGATTTTGATAATTTCACAAAGATTATCAAATATTTTGCGAAGATTTCCAAAGATTTCACCAAGATTTTAAATATTTCGCAAAGATTTCAAAGATTTCAAATATTTCGCAAAGAAATATTTGAAATACTACTTTTCGCTGATAATTAGATGTTTACATAAATTGCTTGAATAATTTATTATTTTGTCAGGCATTTATTATTCTTCATAACAATATTATCTTAGAATAATACTGGATGGTTCCAGTTTTTTTTCAAAGTTTCCACTATATATCCACGTTTAGATTAAAATAAGGTAATAATTAATTCAACTGGATAGAAAAACTTGTTTAAATAATTTACTACTATTTTTAATAATATTGATAAATAAAATTTAGAGAGTTTTTAATTGTAAATCTTCAAAATTAAACCAGTCAAAAAAAACGTTACATAAATTAGAAATATAAATTTCAAAAATTAAATAAGTTCCAATTCTATTTTTTCGAAATTCACGTATTTTTATTGTAACTCTTGCAACTTGTAGAATTTTGAATCTTTAATCTTGAAAATTGAAAGGTTATTAATTTTTCAAATTTAAAATTAAAAATAATTATGCAAAATTTAAGTTTGACAATTAAAAAGTGTATACTTTTGATGATTTAAATTTGAATTTTCTTCACTTTGAAAGATTCACAATTGAAAACTCTTGAGTATTAATAAAGTTCAAGGATTTTTAATCATACATATTTAAAATATAATAAATTTCTATTTTCAGTCTTCACAATGAAATATTTTTCAATTTTGAATCTTGAAAATGGAACTATTTTAAAAAACCATTCAAAATTGCATCATTATATATTATGCATATTAAATATTAAGGTTCTTCAATTGCAAAAATTTAAGAATTTTTCATTGTAAGTCTTCAAAATTGAAGAACATATACCAATAAAATTTTCAAAATTACATCATTTCAAATTATAAAGATTCTCAATCAATGAATCTTCAATTGTAAATCTTGAGAATTGTAGAATTTTTTATTGCAAATCGATAAAATTGGACAGTTCTCAATTTTAAATCTTCAAAATTGTATTTTCACAAAAAAAGTTAGATAAGTTTAAAATATATATCCTAAAAATTAAATAAAGTCCAATTCCGTTTTTTTCTAAATTTAAGAATTTTCCATGGTAAATCTTGAAAATTGTAGAACTTGGAATTGTATATCTTCAAAATTGAAGAGTTTCTAATTTTGAAAATTCACCATACAAAATTATGCAAGTTTTAAGTTGTGAAATTGAAAATTTTGTAATTTTCATGAACTGCATTTGCTTCAATTTTGCAGAGTCTAAATTAAAAACTCTTAAATCTGAAAAACAGTCATTTTTATTCATGCATCTTTAAAATTTAATTAAATTAAATTTTAAATCGTTAAAATATCTGTTCAAAATTTTTAATTCACGTATTGAATTTAGAAATTCTATTACCATATTTTAATTGAGCGACCCCAAAAACCTTATAATACCCATATTTATAGAATATAGAGTATTCAAAAATTAGTAATTTGCCAATCACTTTCGAATATTAATTTTTATGAAAATCGGATCACTAATGCTGATTCTGAGAAATATCCCATGAGTTTTTTAAAAACTTGTTTTAAAAAACATGAAACAATTATTTTTAAACTCGTATAATTTCAAAATTGCTTTCTCTAGCACCAATGAATAGTCTGAAAAAAAACATATATTTTGAAATACTTCTACAAAAAAAAAATTGTTCCTAAAAAAAGTGAGCTAATATAGAGAATCGCCCATATATTGTAGATGAGAAGCTATGCAGAAATGATTGAAAAAATTTTTCTCAATCTCAATTTATTATTGACAAACACCTTTTTAAATTATTTTGCAATGTTATTGAACTAAACGTTGTTCCTGAATAGAGATTTATACCATATGTAATTTCACTTTATATTTTTTTATCTATGACATTTCGACAAATTTAAAAGCGGAAATGTTTGATCAAACCTCAATTCCATATACAAGATAGAAAGTTGAAAAGGTGAAGTTGTTGGATCTTTTCTTGGATTCAACAAGATCTTGAGTGAGATCAAGGAGAAATTTGTAAAAGTAACATTACATGAGTTTCATAATTATTTTCTACTTGTTACATACTTTAGAATGGACAAAAACTATTATTGAATTGAATTTCTATTATTGAATATAAAATATGAATGATATTTTTTGTATTCAATGATATATTAGGCAATATATATTATATATTATATATATATATATTTTATATATTATATTCTAATATTATATATATTATATATTATATATATTATTTGTGATATATTAGGCTTATATATAACTTAGGCAGCAGATTAACTCAAAATATTAGGAGTCGATTATAAGCTCATTCTCACATTTTTTTAGAAGTTTTTTTCTTTTTTCAAAGGTACTCTTTTTTCTCTTTTTTTCATAAATTTCAACTGAATTGATAGAAAAGTTTGAAAATTTATTTATTTTGTTAAAAATGCGACCATTCTGTTGAAAAGTCATCTTCTTTGTTCGAAAATTCAGCTCCTTGCCTTAAAGTAGGACTAATTTGATAAAAATTAATTTTTTTAAATGAAAAATTTATCTAATTTAAGAATTTTAGTTAGATTAAAGTCAAATTTAAAATCCTATTTAACGTCCAACACTCAAGCTAATGTAGAGAATTCCTGAAAATAAAAACAAGAATCCAACGACCAAATTTGGACAACCACCATAAAAAGCTCCTATTGTAATTTGAAAAACAAAAAAAAGAAAAAAATTTTCCTAAAAAAAAAATTCCTTTTTCCTTGGACAAAAAATAAAAAAGAGGAAAGAAAAACCTGCTCTAATTTTTTTTACCTTGATAAGGGTACTGTATGAGCGCCAAAACTTTGGCAAATATTATAAATGTTTTTGTTTTGTAATTTGATAATAATAAAAATAAAAAAGACGGAAGAAATAAAAAAAGAGAAGGAAGGGGAATTGGTTGGTTGCCTTCTCATTTTTCTTTCCTCTTTTTTATTTTTTGTCCAAGGAAAAAGGACATTTTTTTCAGGAAATTTTTTTTTCTTTTTTTCAAATTACAATAGGAGCATTTTATGGTGGTTGTCTGAATTTGGTCGTTGGATTCTTGTTTTTATTTTCAGGAATTCTGTACATAAAGATTTATCTCTTCGATTGAAAATTTAACTATTTTGTTGAAAAATCTTTTAATTTTTGTTTAAAAATTCATTTTTCTTAACTGAAAATTTAACTATTGCATTTTTCTATGAAAATTTATCTTCCGTAGTTCTAAATTCAACTATATGGTTGAAAATCCATCTTTTTTAGTAGAAAATTCAAGTTATTGGTTTGAAAATTCATGTATTTTGTTGATAATATTTTTATTTCTTATTCGTTTCATTTGTGGTTCAAAATTAATTTCGTCACTGAAAATTAACCTATTCCATTTTTGCTGAATTTTTGTTTTGTTAGTTTACCATTCAACAATTCGGTTGAAAATTTATTTATTATGATGATAATTCCTCTTTCTTTAGTAGAAAATTAATCTTTTTTTTAATCAACTTTTTGGTAAAAAGTTACACGACTTAGTTTGAAGCTGAACCAATTTGATACAAAAAAAATATTATCAAAGATTTACCTCTTTGATCACAAATTTAAGTATTTTGTTGAAAAATCGTTTCATTTTCGGTGAAGATTCTTTTTTTTTAACTGAAAATTCAACTGTTGCATGTTTTCTTGAAAATTTATTTTTTTAATTTTTAAATTCCACTATATAAATTCAAGGAATTCTTCCAAAAATGCATAGGTTTTGTTGATAATAATGTTTTTCAATCGTTCTATTTGTGGTAGAAAATTCATTTTTTCAACTGAAAATTTAACTGTTCCATTTTTTGTTGAAAATTAATCTTATTTAGGTTGAAGTTCGACTATGTGGTAGAAAATTAATCTCTTTGATTGGAAATTGAACTATTTTGTCACAAAATTTCTTCATTTTCTGTTAAAAATTCATTTTTTAACTAAAAATGCATTCCTAAAAAACTCTTTTCTTCAATATTCATCTCTTTATTTGAAAGTTCAACTTTTTGGCTAATATTTTTTTTTTGTTTGAGAATTAATTTTCTTCGCTAAAAATGTAAGTATTTCATTCTTGTATGAAAATTTATATTTTAATTCGAAAACTGATCTTTTCTGGTTGAAAATTCATGTCCCTTGTTAAAAAATCGTCGTTTTTTGGTAGAATATTCCTCTTTCTGTTAGAGAGTTAATCTTCTTTGTTAAAAATTGATTTTTTTTGTTAAACCGTTAAAAGCTTGATATACATAAGGTCTAAGATAGACATAGGGCCCAAACTTGATATAGGGCCCAAATTCGGCGCTGGGCCCAACGTACGTGTCAATGTGGACGTATGGCCGGAAACTGACATCGGACCCAAAATCGACATAGGACCCAAAATTGGCATAGTGCCCAAATTAATATAGGCCCCAAAATTATACATGGACCGAAATATACATAGGGCCCAACCTTGATATAGGGCCCAAATTCGGCACTGGGCCCAACGTACGTGTCAATATGGACGTATGGCCGAAAACTGACATCGGACCCAAAATCGACATAGGACCCAAAATTGGCACAGTACCCAAATTTGGCATGGGACCCCAAATTAATATAGGGCCCAAAATGATACATGGACCGAAATTCGGCAGTGAGTCCAAAGTACGTGTCAATATGGACATAGGGCACAAAACTGACATCGGACTCAAAATCGACATAGGACCCGGAATCAACATGAAGCCCAAATTTAGGATGGGCCTCAAAATTGATATAGAGTCCGAAATGATACAAGGCCTGAAATATACATAAGGCCTAAGATATACATAGGGCCCAATCTTGATATTGGGCGCAAATTCGGCAGTAGGCCCAAAGTACGTGTCAATATGGACATAGAGCCCAAAACCGACATCGGACCGAAAATCGACATAGGACCCAAAATCAACATAAAGCCCAAATTTTGCATGGGACCCAAAATTGATATAGAGTCCAAAATGATATATGGCCCGAAATATACATAGGGACCAAGATGCACTCAGGGCCCAAAATTGATATAGGGCCCAAATTCGAGATCGGGCCAAAAATAGACACCGGACCCAAATTTGATATAGGGCTCAAAATTGATATGGGGCCCAAAATACACATAGGGCTGAAAATTGACATAGGTCCTTAAATTGACGTAGAACCAAAAATTGAAATAGGGCCCTAAATTGTCATAATGCCCAAAATTGTCATGGGATAAAAAATTTACATAGAGCCCAATATGGGCATATGGCCTAAAATTGATATAGGGCTCTATTAGTGTTTCTCAAATATTCTCTTGCTAGAAATTGGAAACCTGAAAAACTGAACAGTTTCCAATCAAATGCCGTCAAATTCAAACAATCCCGGAAGCCAGTATTTAAAAGTGTATACACTTTCCATTATACATAATAATTGTTGAAAAAAAAAATAACCTTCGAAAATTTAGAAAAAATAAATCAAACTTTTTTGGAATTTAGGGTTCCTTTTTTTGGTGTGAAGAAAAGCTTAGATTTCTTTTTTAAATATCTTCAAAAGTCAAAAAAGATACTAAGGATGATATCAAATTATAAGTGCTCTAAAATTAATAATTCCTTTGTAGTTTGTGTAATTTTTACAATAATTCCTTCATTATTTTTATATTATTTATCCCAATGCTGATTATTTTCTAATCGTTTTTTGTATAATGATTTTATGTAATAAATTTCTTATAATCGAGGAAAAATATGTTTGAAAATTTGAATCAAAATCATACAATTCTTTATCTCTTTTAATTATTTGGAATCTTTTAAAATATTTAAAATCCTTTGAAAATTGGTGATGTTCTTCATATTTCTGAGGAAGATTTTTTCTTGTTTTTCTGAGGCCTCGTTGACGTAATTGGTTAACGCTTAACTCATAGATAGTAGCGATCCCGGTTCAAGTCCGGGCTGATGCAAATATTTTATTCTTCTAAAATTATTTGTGAGAAGTAATTCTCTTGACGTTGAAACTTGTATAAATTAAAAATTTTAAAACACAAATTTTAACGTCTTTAAATGGTGATAACATCCTCCGAATATCAATTAGCATTTGAAGAGATCTGATTTTTGGCACAACTACCTAATATTTCTCTGAAAATATATTGAGCGAAGCTTTTGAGAGCTTTATAGCTACATTTAGGGTCCTCATTAAAAGAGACAATGGATGTAATTCGCGAACGATTCGGGGAACCGGAAATGATCGCAGAATAATGCGTCGTTCTGGAAGCGGAAGCTTATCGACGAAGAGCAGCTCTTGGAACATTCAGGTACAAAAGTGGCAAACAGCTGCGAACATTTGCTGTCTATTTAGGTTGACAAGTACATAATAACTTTGCAGTCATTTGTAAGAAGTACTCTCCAAAGCCGTGAGGCAAAAAATAAATACTTTTCCAGACGTTGATTAATGAAAAACAAAACAAAAATACGCTTCAAATTATATGTATCTGCTCCACAGCATTAACCAAGAAAAAATTATACATTTAGAAGGTGTCTCTCCTGAATGAGCATTAAAGTGGTCCAAATCTTTTTTTTTATTATTTTCATGCATATCACCAAAATTTTTTTTGAGTCCACACAAAAAATAATTGCATATTTTTTTACATTCTAATCCTATTGAGAAGGTATTAGTTTTATGCAAAGTCTGTAGTATATACTCTGTAGTCTGTAGTATGTAGTCTGCAGTATGTAATCTGTAGTCTGTAATCTGTAATCTGTAGTATGCAGTCCGTACTCTGTAGACTGCAGTCTGTAATCTGGAGTCTGTAGTTCTTAGTCTGTATTTTGTAGTCTGTAGTTTTCAGTCTGTAGTATGTAGTTTGTAGTATGTAATTTGTATTCTATAGTCTGTGGTCTGTAATGTGTAGTTTGTAGTCCTTAGTCCTCAGTTTGTAGTCTTTTGTCTGTAGTTTGTAGTATGTAATCTGTAGTCGGTAGTCTGTAGTTGTAGTCTTGAGTCTGTAGTCTTTAGTCCGTTGTCCGTAGTCTGTAATCTGTATTTTATAGTTCGTTGTCTGTAGTCTGTAG
>CAKNYM010052497.1:364607-380466 GCA_932195095.1 Andricus curvator | reverse complement strand
ATGGGAAAGCACCTGACCGGAAATCAGTAGTTCTGTGGTTCGATTCCGAGCGGAGTAAAAGGAGATCTTTTTTCAGAAAAAAAATTATTTAAAAGAATGTATCTTTTTCAGTAGAAAATTAATGTTTCTTTGTTAAGGATTTAAGTATTTTGTATGAAAATCGTATTTTTTGTTTAATTTAACTGTTTCTTAATAAAAATAAAAATAATTCCTTGCTTAAAATATCAACTATTACATTTTTTGTCGTGAAGTAATTTGTGAATTCATAAGAAACAGTAAGATTTGACCAAATCCCCCCATGTCCAGTCGTAAGTTATTTTTGGATGATCCCAAAATAAATTCACGGAAATGAATAAAAGAATGAATAATCATTATAGTTAATAATTTTATCACTGAAATTCACTGTCTCACATTTTTCTAAGACATACGTGATGTCTGTAAAAGACTCACTGAAAGTACCTCGAAATAAAAGTAGAAGAGTCTGAAAGGAACAACTGTTTCGTAAAAGTTTTGATGATTCCCCACTTCCCAAAAACGTAGAATAAAATTGCATTCTCGTGCTTTGAATGTGGAGCGCATTTTTGAGGATGAGAGGTAAAAAGTAGGGAAAAAAGTAAAAAAGGAAATAGTGAGGATGACACTGCAGACGGCGTGAAGCCTCTAAGTGGAAGAGCGTTTGCAACCTTCTATGCATCCACTTCCTCGACGTCGTTTCTCGACTTCTGGCTCGATGCATTTTAGAACGAAACGAACTGAAACTCGTCTCAAGGGAATAAAAACGGATATTTTGTGTCTGAGATATTCAAGATTTTCAGAGAATTACTTCATAAAATGAGACTGTATTAAAAACTTTAGAACTGATCTGCTTACACGGAAAAAATTTATCCGTGAAAAAGTCACAAACTTGTAGCTAGGTATCGGATACGAGATAAAAAAATGAAAAATTACATCCTTATTACTATGAGAAATGTATGGATAAATTCCAAAGTTTTTGACGAACAGTCCGAATTTTCTACGAACAGTTCCTGAAAATTTCAGACTGAAATATAAAGAGCAAACATTTTATTTATGCGATTTAATTTATATTAATTTGCGGATTCGCAACTCAGAAGATTCGAACCCTCAAAGGCTGCTGACTTACCAGTTTCTAAACATAAACCAGGATTGCCTTAACACGCGCAGCCGTCAAGGCCAAACAAAATAGGTATTATAAAACTTCTAGCCACTCATCCGACGAGCTCGAAGCACACAGACGAGCGCACACACGCACCGCGCGTTTGGGCGAGCGTGTGTGCGGGCCACGTACGGGCGAACCTACTTTCCAGTTCCCAGATTTGTCGGGCAAGCTCGCGAGTGCTCTGAGAATCTTTTTCCAATCACTCGTAATATTTTTGTGATTATTCGCTGAAAAAAAGTGATGAACCGTTTTAGAATTTTCAGATCGAGTTCGTCAATTCTTTCTCAAAGTTCTCAGATTATTTACGAAAATAAATCAATATCCGATGAATTTATCTCATATCAGCGACCTAGCTACTAGTTCGTGACTTTTTTACCGATAAATTTTTTCCGTGTACGATTTGTTACTGAAGGGGGGGGGGGGGGCGTTCGTTCATGAAGTAATTTTTGGAAAGTTGCGAATGAAACAAATAACTCACCGTAATTGTATAAGGTAATATAAAACAATTTCTATAACTTTAAATAACTGTCAAGCAGAATAAATTTCAAATATTTTAATTTTGATTTGAAATTCTTTTATTCCGTTAATGAAAGATGCTAGGTTGAAAATGTGACCAGTTTGAGATTTTGCTATTTAATTATTAATGGTCAAGGAAAATGAAAAATTATTCAGGGAAAAATTAGGGAATTTTTAAAATAAAGTTTTGCGGTAACCCTGAAATAATATTCTTGTAAGTAATTTATTTGCCTTGTATTTATATTTATATTACTTTTTTTTTGCAAATTCTTTCTCCTGAAGATTATCTTTTTAGCTATAAAATTTATTATTTGTTTGAAAATTTAACAGTTTCGTTAAAAAGTCATTCTTTTTGGTTGAAAATTCAACTATTTCAAAGAAAATTTACTTGTTTAAAATTCATATTTTGGTGTTGAAAAGTCAACTGAAATCTTTCTTGGATGAAAATTCAACTACTTATTTGAAAATTGGTTTACTTAATTTAAAAATTCATCTGTTTTAGTAGAAATTTCATCTTTCTTGATCAGTTAAAGTTAAATGTCATCGTTTTTGGTTAAAAATTCATCTGATTTGTTGAAAATTCGTCTTTGTTGTTTAGAAAAATCAGTATCTTTGTAGAAAATTGACATCTTGTTAAAAACTCATATTTTAATGTGGAATAGTAAAACTAAAATCTGTTTTGGATGAGAATTCAATTTTTTGTTTAAATTTGATTTGTAGAAATTTCATTCTTCTTGGATAAAAATGCAACTATTTGGTTGAAGATTGAATCATCTTGGTAAAAAGTAATTCTTTTTGGTTAAAAATTCAACTGCTTTGTTGAAAATTCAAGTATCTTCGAAGAAAATTTACTTTTTATTTAAAACTCATATTTAAATGTTGAAAAGTGAAAATAAAATCTTTTTTGGATGAAATTTCAATCTTTTTCAAAGTCGTCTTTTTTATTTGAAAATTCATCTGTTTTAGTAGAAATCTCATCTTTCTTTGCTAAAAATGCAACGGTTTGTTTGTAAATTAATCTTGTTTGCTTGAGGATTCAACTATTATATTTTAAAATTTTGGTTAAACGACTTTATCAAGAAATAATTTTTTCGTTGAAGATTAATTATTTTTAGTTACAAATTCATCTCTTTGGTTGAAAATTGAACTATTTTGTTGAAAAATCATCTTTTTTAACTGAAAATTCAACTGTGCGGGTACAAACTGAACTACTTTGTTGTTTTTTTTTTTAAGAAGGTTTATCTTTTTGGTTGAAAATTGACCTACTTTTGTCAAAAATTATTTTTTTTTGCTGAAAATTTATATTCTCTGATTGAAAGTTCAATTTTTACACAATAAACTCGTCTTCTGGCTTGAAGGTTCAACAGTTTAGGTAGAAATTTTTCTTTATGACTGAGAAACCTTTATTTATTGAAAATTCGTCTTTGTGATTTTAAAATTCATGTTTTAACCGAAATTTCATATTTTCTGGTTCAAATATCAACTATTGCACTTTTTTGTTGAAAATTCATGTTTTTAGGTTGAAAATTCCATAATTTTGTGGATAACTCAATTATTTTGTTGAAAATTCCAGTATTTTGTTGAAAATTTTATTATTTTGTTGAGAATTTAAATATTTTGTTCAAAATACAAGTATTTTGTTAAAAAATCATGTTATATGGTAGAAAAGTTTTTTTTTTTAAATAAATAAATTTGAAAATTTTAAATTTGTATCTCAAATATTGTTTTTGTAACGCACGCACGAAATGTTCGCTTTTCAAGGCATGTATTGCGTGCGGGAAGTGACCAATTTCAAAGCCGTGGTAAACAGCAGTTATAAAAAGACTTTTTTTAGCTGCTGCGCCTGCGCTCTTTGAGCAGGATTACTTTTTCTAGCTTCTGCGCTTGCGCAGTTACAGCCAGATTACTTTTTGTTGCTGTTGCGCTTGCGCATTTCGATTCAGATTTACTTCCCAGGACTGCCGCAAACTTTCCAAAAAGCTTTGGATACCTGAAATTTCCGATGATTCAGCAACTTTTCATAAATTTCCGGAAATTTAGCAATTTTCCATTTTCCGCAAATTTTAGAAATTTTCGGATTTTTTCCAAAAACCTTTGGATACCTTGAATTTCTGGAAATTGTCGGTAATATACAAATTCACTGAAAATGTCCGGAAATTTTCGGTAATTTTACCATACATTTCCAAAAATTACCATAAATTTCCAAAAAATGTATTCTTATTGTTTCTCAAATCGAAAATTTTCTGCATTTGTTACAAAAAATATGGTGTGCAACAGGTACTGAAAATAGACAGTTGCAACGCTTGTGAAGTTTACAGTACTTGCCATCGGCTCATCTTCGGGTCGTTTCCGGCTTGTCTTCAGCACGCCTACAACTCCCCTTCGACTCGCCTCTGGCTCGTACAGCAAACTTCACACTTGTGTGGAAATGCCTACTTTCCGCACTTGTAGCACAATATACTATTTATTCCGTTTATAAAAGACCTTGAGTCAGAAATATTACTAGAATAAAATGCTGGTATTTGAATGTTAATGATTAGGGAAAATAAAAAATTGGTCAAGGAAAAATCAGAGAATTTTGAAAATGAATTTTCACATAATAATAGTGAAAGCTTCTGCTTTAGCTAATCTAATTCTTTACCAAATTTATTCAATTTGATTGCTTAAGATCTTTTTATTTTGAGGTTCAAAGACTCCTTGTAAATGGCCTCTATTCCTCTTTCTTTATTTTTCTGCAATCTTCTATTTATTTTTAATTAGGGTGTCTCGAAAGGAGAAATCAAGACTATGTTAATAATAATTTCCTTATTTATTCCTAATTCTTCCTCTATAACTCTAGAAATATTGTCCCCAATTTTAAAGAATTCTTATTCTAAATATCTTTATTTGGCTAGCTTCACTTTCATAATTAAACAGGCAGTTTTAACTTCTTTAATCATTACTATCCCATATGTGAGGTGCTCTGATTAACAAATTAATTGAGAAAATCCATACGTTAAAAATATTCTTATACATTAAATTATCGACAACTGTAATTTGGTGATTGTGAATTCTCTTTTGTTAAAGCTCCTTCCGCTTTAACGAACACATTCTCATCACGAATCTCGGGCTTCGCACTCGATTTCGTCAAAAATGTGAACTTTTCTACATTATGTTCAACACTATCATATCAACGGTATATTATATTTATTTATGTACCGCAAGCTGGTGCTTCTTATTCAGATATTGTAAAATAATGTAAAACTTTTATTTTCCATGATTACGTCAATATTTTCTTCTTATTTTGCACTAATTTTCATTCTCAGCAACCCTGAAAAATATATCATTCAAATAAATATATATTATGCAAGGTGGGCATTTTAATCAAAGAAAAAATTCCCGGTCATTTCCCAGGTCTTCCGGGTTCGTAAAAATTTTTCAAGTTCATTGAAATTAAAAAATTTGAATTCTAAAGCTAAAACATTTTGATTTGAAGTTATGAAAACTTAGCTGCAAATTGAAGCACTCAGAGTGGAACTCTTGAATTTTTAAGTTTAACAATTAAAGTTTAAAAGTTTTTTTATTAAAAAATGTTATATCCAAATGCGCAATAATTCACACGTATAAAATGGAAGCTACTAACACATCTCAACTAAAAAATTTGGAATAAAATGCAGTTAAACTGCAAAATTAAAAAATTTAAACTTTTATAAATTGTAGAGTTCAAAGATTCAGATTCAGTTCAAAAAATATAAATCCGCGTTATCAGCTGCGATGTTCTAAATTGAAAAACCAATCTATTAATATAACAATTTTAAAAATCATATCATTTTAAGCAATTCTAAGCTAGAACCATTAAAAATTAAGCCATTACGTTTTTTTATACCTTCACTTCTTGAATTAAAAGTTAAATTACTTTTATTTCAAATATTTTAAAAATCCCTAAAATGGTTCCATATTAATTTTGTATAATTTTATTAATCTCTCTCCGCATCTTTTAAACTATTCTCATAAAATTGATTTTTCCAAATAAAAAATAATTTTCAATTTTTCTAGGAATCTTAAGGAAATGTTTTTTTTTATTCTTTTGAAGCATCTCACAATTCTTAAAAATCTTCTGAATTTTTTGTTTGAAATCTGCAATAATCTGCAATAGGCTATTCGCACAGAAATTTCCGTACGAATAGCCGGATTTTGTCCGGACACAGAGACACTTTGTTTAAATTATTTGAAATCATTTCAAATTTTAGATTAACTTTGAATTTTTTTTAAACTTCTAAATATATTTTCAACTTACTCATACTTTTTATAAGAATGTGTGTTCAATTATTATTTATACCTAAAAATTCAACAATTTAACTTACAAATCAAATTTTTTTAAATAGAACAATTAAAATTATAACATTCAAAATTTAGTTTTGAATATTTGATTTATAATCACTGATTTTAAATGAACAGTCAGATATTTCTAAATATTAAGTAGTTGTTCTTTTTCTTAATTAAAAAATTTCAAATAAAATGGTACAAAAATGAAATATTTGAGACCGAAATAATATTTGAAATTTAATGAAAGCCTTGAATTATGAAGATATTAAATTAAAGTTATTTTGAAATTGAAAATAGTATATAAAGTTTCAATCGGGTATTTACATTTGTTTAACTAAGTAAGACTTTCCAACTGAAACAATTTAATGTTTAAAGTAAAAATCTGGAAATTCTAAAACTGTGAACTGATTCGAATTGTCTTATAAAATCAATTATATCATAATTATTATATAATAATGATGATATAATAAATATAATTATAATTAAATCAATAATTGCAATCATTATATTATTATAATTATTATTTTCTTCTTTCTTTGTGTCTTTTTTTGAAAAAATTAATCTCATTATTTTTAATGCTATTTTTCACGAATAAAACGAAAACTACGCGTCCTATCAAAAAGGGATTCATAACACATGGTTATCTTGCATATTTTAACAGAAAAATGGAATTTTTCATTATTTTTTGTGCGATCAAAATTTGAATTTTCGATTTTTCAGAAAAATTCAAAAAGTTATGATAATCTTGTACGGCTTTCAAAAAGCAACGTTGTTCTTTTCTTGACTTTTGTTTATATCGTGCATTTCTTGGCTTGAAATTTTCATTTTCGATTGCCTTTTTGGATTTTGAGAATGCTATACAAATGGTCTCCAAAATTTTGAAAATGCTCCAACTTTTTGAATTTTTATTCAAAACTAACGAACTTTTTAACGAACTCGTTTTTTTTCTAGGTTTTGAATAAGTCTGCCTACACGATACTACAGACATCTTCGTAAAAATAGTTTTTTTCTGACTCAGGGGATCTCAAACGTGAAAATTTGATGAAAACCGAGAATGTAAAATTTTACATAAAACTAATACCTTCTCATTAGGATGAGAATGTAACAAGTCTCTTTGGATATCATTTGGTAATGTTGATAAAATTCATCCCATATTTTATTTATTTATTTCTAATACAATCCCCTGCTCATTCATCAAAGACCTTTAATGAGCCTATTCTTGAAAGGCCATGTACTCGGCTTTAAGAGTGAACTCTCGAACCTGTACACCTGCGCAGTCAAGAATTGGTAAAACAAAATCAAGACTGACTAAGTTTAGATAATTCTCAATCTTGAAATTATATTACTTTCAAGCATCAGAAAATTCCTTGTAAATGTCACAAAACTAAAAAGCTCGTTAACCCTTGAGCGAAGAGTAGCTTCAGAACTTGTAAAACCCGTACTCGGTTTCGAAAGTAAACTTTCTAGCCTGTTCGTCCGTTTTACAAGTCAGAGGTAATTGAGACTCGGTTGCAGGAGTAGACTCCTTGGCCTGCCTCAAGAACACTCTCGATGCTTGCAGCTTGCTCGCGAGCTCCCTAATGCCAGTATCTGGTCTAGCATCGAGGCCTAATGTTACTCTCTGGTCCAGCATCGGGCAGCCAGTCAGCATCACTGATCCCCACTTATATCGTTTGCGTCGGTGGGAGACACTTATATCAGTGGTGGGATATGCCGCGACTGCGCGATACCCTAGCGCCTAATGCTGGGACCCACCGACTTCCTTGTCTCGCTGATAGTGATGTGCAGGGGCCATACTTTTCAGTTATTTTCCTGGTAAGAGTCTTTTTTGTCAATAGGCGAGACCCGTGTGGAAAAACCTTTTGATGCTGGCCCGGGCAAGATCATACTGTCAGGTTTACAGTCTTGACGCTGAACAGATGATCCAGCCTGGGCCTGGCTCAAAGTGTGAATTTTCCTTTTTCGCTATCCCTAGGCTGGACCGTCTGGTCAGCCGCTGGTTATTGCCTGGTCAGCCACTAGCCGGAGGCCGGTCAGCCACTTGCTGGATTTCCTCTATTTTTAGATCAACAATTTTTACAACATTTATCACTGAGGGTCAATACGACCCCCCAGCGATTTTTTTAAATAGTTAAAAAAAAAATTTGCTGTCTGAATCCGGAACTTTTCTTGTTCTTGGATAGTTCATCAGTGCCAGACCAGATCTTCCAGACCGAACTTCGAAATTTTTTTTTTTAGCAAGCTGATCAGCTCCAAACCTGGGCCAGACCAGAATGTACAAGTGAACTGAAAAAACTCTTGTTTTTATATTCTGAATCTCTTATTTTCTATCATTTGAGACACCCTGTAACTATTTGGTTGAAAGTTTATATTTCTTGAATATAAAATAAACGATTTGAAACGCTTGAAATATTAATCTTTTCGGATTAAAATTCAAGTATTTGGATGAGATTCAAACTCGCTAGATGAAAATTTGCTTTTTTGGTGAAAAGTACATTTTTTTACTGAAAGTTTTACCATTATAGTTGAAGAATCATCATACTAGTAGAAAATGTATCTCTTTTGGTAGAAATTTAATCGCTGTGGTTTTATATACAACTATTTTTGGTTGAAAGTTAATTCTTCTTGTTTGAAAAATCTACGAATATATTTTTTTTTATAATTCATCTTTTTTGGTAAACAATTTTATTATTTAGTTGGAAATTTAATAATTTTGTTACAAAAATCAACTATTTTATTGAAAACTCAACTTTTTTATTAATTTTCGCCTTTTTGGCTTGATAATTCAACAATTTTATTGATTTTTCTTTTTTCGACTGAAGAATTTTTATTAGTTGAAAATGCATCTCTTTTGATGATAATTCATCTTTTTCAATAGAAATTCCATCTATTTTGGTTAAACATCAAACTATTTTTCTTGAAAATCAAAATATTTGATTAAACATCAAACTACTTGCATGAAAGTCAAATTGCTTTGTCAAAAATCGATTTTTTTAAGATTCATAATTTTAGTTGAAAATTAATTTCATTTGTTGATAATAATTGAAGTCTCTTGTTAAAACTTCAATTTTTAGAATAAAGAGTCATAATCTTAGTTTCAAATCTGATTTCTTTTGTCAATTACATTTCGGGTAAAAAATTCAAACATTTGGATAAAAATTCAACTGTTTCATAGAAAATGTTATTCTTTGGTTGAAATGTAAATTATTTTAATAAAAAATTCATTTCCTGTTTTGAAAATTTGTCTTGTTGGTATACAAATTTATCTCATTTTTTCAGAAATGTTATCTCCTGGGTTCAAAATACAACTGTTTGGTTGGTTATTATTTTTTTGATGAAAAATTAACTATTTTAATTAAAATTCGTATTTTTGGTTAAATTTAATTGTTTTTAATTTAAAAATGAAATATTTAATAATTGAAAAATAATATATTATATTTTTCGTTCAAGATTCATATTTTTTGGGAGAAAATTCAACTACTTGGGTAAAAGTTGAACTCCTTTGTTAAAAATTAATTTTTTTGGTTAAAGATTCATCATTTTAGCTGAACATTCAAATATTTGGTTGAAAGTTTAGGTATTTTATTGAAAAAAAAATTTTTCGTGATGGGAAATTGATCTGCTTGGTTGAAAGATGAACTCATTTGTTGAAAATTTATTTTTTGTTGTTAAAGATTCATCACTTTAGTTGAAAATTCAACTATTTGGTTGAAAGTATATATTTCTCAGATATAATTTCAACAATTTGGGTAAATATCACGGTATTTTGTTACAAATTTGTCTTTGTTGATAGAAAATTAAGCTTTTTGTTTGAAAATTCATTTTTTGGTTGAAAATTTATCTTTTTAGTAGGATTTATTATTTTATTTGAAAATTTAAATTTTTGGTTAAAAATTCAAGTATTTTGTTGAAAAATTAGATATTTTGTTGAAATTTTTTTTTAGTAGAAAACTAATCTTCTTGGTTGAAAATTCATCTCTTTCCTTGAAAATTCATCTGTTGGATTAAAACTATAACCACCTGTTTGGAAGTTTCACTCTTTTGTCATAAATTTATTTTTTTTGTTCATAATTAATTATTTTAGTTGAAAATTGAACTATTTCGTTGAAAGCTTATACTTGTTAGATAGAAATTCAACAGTTTGGGTGATATTTATGTATTTTGTTGAAACCTTGTTTTTTTTGTAGAAAATTTAGCTTCTTGTTTGAAAATTTATCTTTTTGCTTAATTTAATTTTTGAGTTGGAAAAATGTAGCTAATTGGTTGAAAATTGAACTCGTTTGTTGAAAACTGATTTTTTAGTTTGATAATTTATCATTTCAGTCGAAAATTCCACTATTTGGTTAAAAATTCAAGTATTTTGTTGAAAATTTGGGTATTTTGTGAAAATTTGTCTTTTTTGGTAGAAAATTAATCTGTTTGGTTGAAAATTCATTTTTTTGTTTGAAAATTTATCTGTTGGATTAAAAGTTTGACTACCTGATTGGAAGTTGAACTCTCCTGTTGAAAATTAATTTTTTCTGGTTTAAAATTCATTATTTTAGTTGAAAATTGAACTATTTGGTTGAAAGTTTTTTCATTAGAAAAAAATTTAACTATTTGGGTAAATATTCATGTATTTTGTTGAAAATTGGTCTTTTTCGGTAGAAAATCATTATTCTTGGTTGAAAATTGAACTTCTTTTTTAAAAATTCATCTCTTGGATTAAAACTTTAACTACTGGGTTGAAAGTTCAACTCATTTGTTAATTTTTTTTTAACTCGTAGATACTAAAGAAATACTTTTGGAGAAAGAAAAATTAATTTCCATAAATAAACAAATTTTATAAATATTTTCTCCTATAAAAAAAAGTAGAGGAATTTCTCTTAATTGGTCCCCTTTAAGTGAATAAGTATGTCTCGGTCAGACAAACCGTGATTCTTATCAGAAGAAATTAAGCAACAGGCGCCTAATTTTTTCTTTGCTACCATATTCTAATTCCTGTTTTAATTAAAAAAGAAATTGTAAAGATAAAGAATGGAATTTCATCCGTGCAAAAGCAACTCATATATGACCTAAAAATCTACTTATAAAGATTGTATATCGCGTTTAATTTTTTTTCTAAATTTAGTCCAAGTAATTATTTTAGTCACACATTTTTAGAAAAAAAACTACAGGAAATACGATAAAATTATATATTAATTGATGATATTATTTTAAAAACACAGCTATCGATCGATTACTCGTAAATCAATAATATTTACATCTAACCTTTAGGATTTTTTCTTTTAGAAATAACTCGCAACTGTAAAAGATGGAAATAAAAATGAAAGGTATTGCGTTATATGAAGTGATTTTCACATTAAATTTGTAAATATGTCGTCAAGTGAGATGCCTGTATAATGTTATCAAATGATTAATTATCACTACGCTGAGCGATCTTTGAAGAGAAATTAATTCTAACACACATAAAGGATGAGTAAAGGTAGAAGCAGGAAAATATTTCATTAATACGTAACTTCCCAAACTCGAGTTTTTTCCCTAAGTTAATTTGTTTGACCTTATACTTTCTTGCACGATTTTAATTTCTCCAAATACCTAACATCGTCCTCAATTTGAAGTAATTAAGGTGAAAAAAAATTATGAGAAGGTAAAAAGGAGAAGGATCTCAGGAGTCTGCAGAAAAGTGATGAAACACCCATACAAGGCTTTCCGAACATCCGTAATTGTCTCGTCTCTCGCAAGCTTAAACAAAATTTCGCCAATTTCAAATCACTTGAAAATGGGATTTTAAATTTTGCCAAATTTTATCGAAAACCAAAAAAAAAAATCCAATTGTATTAAGAATGAGTTTCATAAGTATAAAATTGTATTTTTAACGAAACAGATTAATTTTCAACTGAATAGTTGAATTTTCAGCCGAAAAAATTAATTTTCCAATACAAAAAGAAACGAATTTTCGACATAATAGTTACACTTTCAACGACGCAATTGAATTTTCCACCAAAAAAAGAAAAATTAAAAAAAAATTAATACTTGATATTTCAAAGAAAAATTATTATAATTTTTAATTTTTAATACAACACAATAGACAAATTTTCAACAAAAAAGTTGGATTATTTTCAACCAAGGAAATTATTTTTCTACTACAAAATGAAACGAATTTTCGACATAATAGTTACATTTTCAACCACGCAGTTGAATTTTCTAGCAAAAAAGAGAAATTCTCAACAACTAAATTTAACAGTTGATATTTTAACCAAAAATTATTTCAATTTTAAATTGAAAACAGTTAAATACAACACAATAGACAAATTTTCAACAAGAGTTGAATTTTCAACTGAGAACTATTTTTCATTCAAGTACAAAAAATGCAATTGAATTGTTGAACTTTCGAGTAAACAAAACGAATTTTTACAAAAAAGTCTAATTTTCAAACTGAAAATTTTAATTTTTTGGCTAAAAAGACGAATTTTTGACCAAAAAGGATAAATTTTTTCTTAAATTTAAATGTCTGACATAATAGTTACATTTTCAACCACGTAAATGAATTTTCAATCAAACACGAGGAATTCTTTACTAAAAATATGATATTTCAACCAAAAAAGATAAGTTCTAAAAAAAAATGTAATTGTTGATATTCAAACCAGAAATTATTCTAATATTGAATTAAAAACAGTTGAATACAGCACAATAGACAAATTTTCAACAAAAGAGTTGCATTTTGAACTAAGAAAGATTTTTCACTCAAGTGAAGACAATACAAATTAATTGTTGGATTTTTCAGGAAACAAAATTAATTTTATAAAAATGAAGGTAAATTTTTAACCCAAAAATTTGAATTTTTTAGCGAGAAAGACGAATTTTCAACCAAAAAGGATAAAATTTTAATAAAATTTTGGAATTTTTGAAAAAATAATTAAGCTTTGAACCAAATAATGAAATTCTTAACAATAAAAGATGGATTTTCAGCGAAATAAAAAATAGTTGAGGATTTAAGTAAACAAGAGTTTGATTTCAATTCGAAAGCGATTCAAATCAATAAAGAAGACTTTTCAACAAAAAAGATGAATTTTAGGCAAAGAAAGATTTTTCAGTCAAGTAAGAAAAAAATATTCCACTAAATTAATAGATTTTCAAGGAAACGAAAGGGATTTTCTACAAAACAGTTCAATTTTCAACATTCGCAAAGAAAAATAATTAACTCAACTCTATTAAAAATAAATTTGGAAAGCTTTAAATTAATGAAATTAGAGTCCAAATATTGCATTTTCAAGAAAACGGATAAATTTGAAACCAGATACTTGAATTTTCAACGAAAAAGATCAACCAAGAAATATTTGACAATTAAGAAAGGTTTTTCAGTCAAGAAAAACAAAAATTGAACCAAACTTGAATTAAAAAAAAAAAAAAATTTCTACAAGAAGGTTAAATTTTCAACCCGAAAACAAGAATTTTTAACCGAAAAAATTTCGAACCAAGGAGTTGAATATTCTACCAATATAAATAAATGTTTCACCAAGTAATTAAATTTTCAACCAAAGAAGATGGATTCTTAACCAATACAATAATAGTAGACTTTTCAACCAAAAATAATGAGCTTATATATAATTTATATTGACTTAAATTTACCAATTTACTTTCAAAAACTTTAAATTACTAATATTTTAATTAGGAATATTGAATTTGCTAACAGAAAGATGAATTCTCAACCAAAAAGATTTATTTTCTTTTGAAATTAACCATTTTTCAACCAAATTCTTCAGATAAAAAAATTAATTTCGAAAAAAACTCTAATTTTCAACAAAATACACAAAAATTTCTAAGGCAAATGAAAAATATCATTACCTTGTCCACTATATATAAGACGAAATTGCAACAAAACGGTTAAATTCGTATACAAAAAGGATAATTTTTTAACGAAATTTTTGATTTGTCAACAAAATGATTAAATTTTCGAACAAATAATAGTATCTTCAACCAAAAATATAAATACAAATCCAAATATAAACTAGTAGCCTTTTGAACAAAAAATAAATGACTGCGATAAATAAATTTTAATTTTGATCATTTATAGACTAAAGTATAATAGTTGAAATAAACTCTGAAGTTCATTTTTGATATTTTTAAGCTGTTGGAAAAAGAAAAAAAGTTTAATAATTTCTCAGTTTAAAATTTTTAAGACTTAAACAATTTTAATAATGAAATTGGACGACTGCCAAAGCCCCGAAAAGAAAATATTCTAAATATAAAATTCCGGAATTTAGTAGATTTCGGACTTATGTGATTCCCAAATCTAAACTATTAAAAAATGGTTAAATACTGTAATAAGAAATATTTTTTTAATTAAATTCATTCAGAAAAAAGATCTTCTCCTTTCGCTCCGCTGGGATTCGAACGCCAGGTGAACTGATTGCGGTCTGGTGCTCTACCACAAAGCTACTAGAGAGATCGGAAGAAGAATCCTTTTTTTGAAACACGCTTTCCTTTGCAAGATGTTATGTTTCAATACAACTCAATCTTACTAGGAATCTGAATTATCATCGGAGATGGTAACGATCAATCAGAAGAGAAATGTCTTCACACATCATGAAAATGGAAAGCTACAATATCGACGAATGTTCTCTCCTCTGATACAAAAAATCTTTAACGTCTTTTCAGACTAGATGGAGCTATAAATTAAAAATTTTTTAAATCAAATTTATTCAGAAAAAAGATCTCTTTTCGCTCCGCTGGGATTCGAACGCCAGGTAAACTGATTGCCGGTCAGGTGCTCTACCACTAAGCTACTAGAGAGATCGGAAGAAGAATCCTTTTTGTGAAACACGCTTTCTTTTGCAAGATGTTATGTTTTAGTACAAGTTAATTTTACTAGGAATGTGAATTATCATCGGAGATGGTAACGATCGATCAGAAGAGAAATATTTTCACACATCGTGAAAATGGAAATCTGCAATACCGACCAAAGGTACATATCTCCGCTGATACAGAAAATCTTGAACGTCTTTTCAGAATAGATGGAGCTATAAATTAAAAAAAATATTTTAATTCAATTTATTCAGAAAAAAGATCTTCTCCTTTCGCTTTGCCGGGATTTGAACGGCAGGTGAACTGATTGCGGTCAGGTGCTCTACCACAAAGCTACTAGAGAGATCGGAAGAAGAATCCTTTTTTTGAAACACGCTTTCTTTTGCAAAATGTTATGTTTTAATACAAGTCAATTTTTCTAGGAATCTGTATTATTATAGGAGATGGCAACGATCAATCAGAAGAGAAATCTTTTCACACACATTGTGAAAATGAAGATCTACAATATTGATCAAAATTATCTCATCTAATACAAAAAATCTTTAACGTCTTTACAGACTAGATGAAGCTATAAATTAAAAAATTTTTAAATGATATTTATTCAGAAAAAAGATCTCCTTTCGCTCCGCTGGGATTCGACCGCCAGGTAAACTGATTGCCGGTCAGGTGCTCTAGCACTAAGCTACTAGAGAGATCGGAAGAAGAATCCTCCTTCTAAAACATGCTTTCTTTTGCAAGATTTTATGTTTTAATACAAGTTAATTTTACTAGGAATCTGAATTATCATCGGAGATGGTAACGATCAATCAGAAGAGAAATCTTTTCACACATCGTGAAAATGGAAATCTAGAGTATCGATCAAAGTTTTCTCCTCTAATATAGAAAATCTTTAACTTCTTTTCAGACTAAATGAAGCTATGAATTTAAAAAAAAATTTAATTAAATTTATTCAGAAAAAAGATCTTCTTTCGCTCCGTTGGGATTCGAACGCCAGGTCCACTGATTTCCGGTCAGGTGCTCTACCACTAAGCTACTAGAGAGATCGGAAGAAGAATCCTTTTTTTGAAACACGCT
>CAKNYM010052497.1:327805-358018 GCA_932195095.1 Andricus curvator | reverse complement strand
AGACGAATTTTCTATAAAACAGTTGAATTTTCAACCCAAAAATATGAGAATATAAGAGATTACTTTTCAATCCATACTGACGAATTTTCAATCTAAAAAAAAAATGTTAAAAAAAATTGAATTTTCAACCAAATGGTCGATTTTCCAAATAAAAGAGATTAAGCCTCAACAAAAATGAGTGCCCAAGGACGAATTTTTAGTCAAAATAGAGGAATGTTCAACAAATAGTTGAATTTTCGACCAAAGAGTAGAATTTTCAACAAAATAGTTTAATTTCTCATCAAATAGTTGAATTTCGAAACTACTGAAATGAATTTTTAATACAAAGGATAAATTTTCTACTAAAGTGATTAATTTTCTATAAAAAAACACGAATTTTCTATAAAACAGATGAATTTTCAACTCAAAAATATATTAATACAAGAGATTATTTTCAATCCATAATGAGGATTTTTCTATGAAAAGAAAATGAACGTTAAAAAAAAGTTGAATTTTTCACTCAAATATATAACTTTTTAACAAAATAATTGAATTTTCAACCAAATTGTTGAATTTTCAAATAAAGAAGAAAAATATTCACCAATTTTCAAACAAATAGTTGAATTTTCAACTAGAAAATGTCAATTTTCATTTTAAAATATCACTTTTTAACCAAAATAGTTGAATTTTCAAACAAAAAATATAAATTTTCAACAAAAAAGTTAATTTTCAATCATACAGTTTAATTTCCTACCAAGTTGTTGAATTTTCAAGCCAAAAAGACGAATTTTCTATAAAACAGTTGAATTTTCAACCCAAAAATATGAAAATATAAACGACTACTTTTCAATCCATACTGACGAATTTTCTATCTAAAAAAATTGAATTTTTGACCAGAATAGATAACTTTTGAAAAAAATAATTGAATTTTCAACCAAATAGTCGATTTTTCAAATAAAAGAGATTAAGCCTCAACAAAAATAAGTGCCGAAGGACGAATTTTTTGTCGAAATAGACGAATTTTCAACAAATAGTTGAATTTTTAACTAAAAAAGATAAAATTTCAATCTAAAGTGAAAAAGAGAATTCCAAAGAATTTAAAAGAATTCAGGGTGAATTCCAAAAAATATTTTTGAACCTCTTCGAATCTTGAAAGCCCTACTAATTTATAACCAAAAAAGTGTCTAATGACCGAAAACCAATTCAAAACAAATTTCCCACAAAATAGTTAAATTTTCAACAAAACAGATGAATTTTCAACTAAAAAGATTAAATGTCCATACAAAAAAATTTCGAGGAAAAAATAGAATAGTAAAAAGATAAATTTCCGACCAAAAAGATTAAAAGTTTATAAAAAAAATGTCGACAAAAAATGGATTAGTTAAATTTTTAGTAAAAAAAAAAATAATTTTCAATTAAAAAAAAAACCACTAATTTTATACCAAAAAAGAATAATTTTTAACGATATACATGGATACTAAACCAAATATCTTAATTTTCAGTGAAATTTTCAAATAAGAAAGATCATTTTTCAACAGAAAATAGAATAATTTAATTTTCAGTTAGAGAATTGAGTTTTTAAGCAAATAAAATAAGTTTTCAACGGAATAGTTACATTTTCTATCAAAATGATTGAATGTATATAAAAAAAAAATTCGAAAAAAAATGTAGTTAACTTTTCAGTTAAAAAAGTTAATTTTAAATAAAAACACTAATTTTCAATAAAAACACTAAATTTCAATAAAAGAAAAATTAATTTTTAGTAAAAAACTAATTTTCTATCAAAATACATGAATTTTCAACAAAATATTTTAATTTTTAATAGAATTTTTAACCTTATAGTTGAATTTTCAACCAGAAAGGTGAATTTGTCACCAAGAAGATTAATATTCTACCACAAAAGATGATGCTTCAACAAAATACAGAAGTTTTTAAACAAATAGTTGAATTTTCTACTGCAGAAGATAAATTTTTAATCTAACATAGAATAGTTAAATTTTCAGTTGAAAAATAATTTTAAAGATATTACAAAATCGCTAGATTGTAACAAAGTAGTTCCACTAATCTAACAATAATATTATTATCTTGGAAATCGAATTTTTCCTACAATTTTTTTTAAATCCTGCAAAAGTACATAAAACTACCTTAAAATCATCCATATTCTTTTTTGTCAATTTTGAAAATCTTACTAAATATTCTTTAAAAATTAATTTTTCAAACAGAAAAAAATTATTGTTAGTTTTTTTTTAGGAATTTTGATACACGTTTTTTATTCATTTAAAACCTTTTAAATTGCTTGAAAAGCTTATAAATTTTGTGTCCGAAATCTTCAAAAATCTATATTGTGCATTAAATGGTTTGAAATCATTTCACGTTTTACATTATTTTGGAATCTTTTCAAAATTTCTAAATATATTTTAAACTTGCTCAATTATTTCCCAAATTAATAAGTGTTCAATTGTCATTCATCAATCAAAAAATTTTGTTAAAATCTTGTTAAATATTCTCTTGAAATTAATTTTTCAAGATTAAAAATCATTTTAAATTTTCCCAGCACGCATAAGAATTTTTTATATTTTTATAACCTTTAAAGATCCTTGAAAAGCTTCAAAATTTTATTTCGAAACCTTCATAAATCTAAATTTAGTTTTCTATTTTTCAAAATATTTCCCTGTTTTAAATTAAGTTTGGATTTTCTCAAAGCTTGTAAATATCTCTTAAACTAATTCAAATTTTTTCTAAATTGATAATTGTTCATTTTTTATTTATGCATCAAAATTCAATAATTTCACTTACATTTATCAAAAATTTGTTAAATAAATAATTAAAATTGTCACGTTCAAAGTTTAAATTTAACACTCTGAAACATTAACGATTTGAGGCTTCCTATTTTAAAAAGTTCAGTTTAAAATTGTTTAGTTTTTAATATTTGATTTATAATTGCTCATTTAAAATAAAAAAGTAAGATATTACTAAATATTCGGAAAAATGTCATCTTTAATTTAAAAATTTCAAATTATGAATCTATTAACTTGAAATTATTTTAAATTTAAGAATAGTTCAGAAAAGTGCAGTCGAATATTTACCTACTGAGGCTTTCAAATTGAAAAATTCCTATTTTTAACGTTGAAAATGAATAGATTGATAAATTAATAAAAAATGAATATAAAATTTTTTTCAAAAATAATAAATAAAAATTAATAAATTATTGTTCAATTTTCAATAATGAAACTACAGTTAAATGTGATTTATTATAATAGCAAAAATTCTTGGTGAAAATGTATTTTTTTTTCAATTGCAGTTTCTTGTAGAGACTTTTAAATTACATATCTGGGAAAAATTGACAGTAAGCTACAAGCCGAAATGTTGATGCGGATTCTAGAAGTATTGTTTGTGAAAAATTATATTTTTTTGTAATTTTCAACAATAATTTACGTAAAATTAAAAGTTTTTTTATGACGTCAAACACCAAAATTAAAAAAATGTGAAATCTTGTAGTTTTCTGTAATACCTTTTAGATTTTTACAACAAAGTAAAAAAAAAAATATATATATATATATATATATTATTGAAATGTATACAAATTTTTGAATTGTAGAAACTTAGCATTTATTGTGAATTTCTTACTTTTCTACAAGAAAATACACGAAAAAAATTAGCTATTTGTATTTAACTGTATTTCATTGTTAAATTCTGTACATTCTTTTCATAAAAAAGTAGAAATTTTAACAAAGAATTACAGTTGTAGAAATGTTGTACTTTCTTTTAAAAATTTTTTCCATCAGGGACTAAACAGTTCCTTAATAATTGATGTTATTATGTCGACTAGGGTTATGTCGACGAGGGTTGTTAATTAATTAATTTCTGATGTTAGATATTGCCAATTACAGGTCAAATTATTTTCTGGAGAACCGAGAAAAAATCTGCCTCGTTCCGGATTTGAACCAGGAACGCCACTATTCACGAGTGGAGCGTTATCAAATTACGCCACTGGGGCTCCTGCAGATAGTTTCTTGTTTCTCCTATATCCGCAGGACGATGCGAGTCTGCATCTTTGTAACCTGTGAAATTTTCAGTGAATACTTCTATCCTGAATAAATTCACCGAATCTAAATATAATTCATTAATTGATGTTATTTTGTCGACCAGAGTAATTAATTAATTTCTGATGTTAGATTTTTCTAATTACTGGTCAAATAATTTTCTGGAGAAACGAGAAAAAATCTGCAACGTTCCGGATACGAAACGGGAACGCCACTATTCACGAGTGGAGTGATAACCAATTATGCCACCGGGGCTCCTGCAGATAATTTCTCGTTTATCCCATATCCACATGCTGATGCGAGTCTGCATCTTTGCGTTACATGTGGAATTTTCAGTGATTAATTCTAGTCTGAATAAATTCACCGAATCTGAATATAATTAATTAACTGATGTTATTTTGTCGACCAAAGTAATTAATTAATTAAGTTCTGATGTTAGATATTGCCAATTACAGGTCAAATTATTTTCTGGAGAACCGAGAAAAAATCTGCCTCGTTCCGGATTTGAACCAGGAACGCCACTATTCACGAGTGGAGCGTTATCAAATTACGCCACTGGGGCTCCTGCAGATAGTTTCTTGTTTCTCCTATATCCGCAGGACGATGCGAGTCTGCATCTTTGTAACCTGTGAAATTTTCAGTGAATACTTCTATCCTGAATAAATTCACCGAATCTGAATATAATTCATTAATTGATGTTATTTTGTCGACCAGAGTAATTAATTAATTTCTGATGTTAGATTTTGCTAATTACTGGTCAAATAATTTTCTGGAGAAACGAGAAAAAATCTGCAACGTTCCGGATACGAAACGGGAACGCCACTATTCACGAGTGGAGTTATAACCAATTATGCCACCGGGGCTCCTGCAGATAATTTCTCGTCTATCCTATATCCACATGCTGATGCGAGTCTGCATCTTTGCGTTACCTGTGGAATTTTCAGTGATTAATTCTAGTCTGAATAAATTCACCGAATCTGAATATAATTAATTAACTGATGTTATTTTGTCGACCAAAGTAATTAATTAATTAAGTTCTGATGTTAGATATTGCCGATTACTGGTCTAATAATTTTCTGGAGAAACGAGAAAAAATTTGCCATCATGCCGGTGGCCTACTTGATTAACGCTCCACTCGTGGATAGTGGCGTTCCTGGTTCAAATCCGGAACGAAGCAGATTTTTTCTCATTTCTCCAGAAAATTATTTGACCAGTAATCGGCAATATCTAACATCAGAAATGAAATAATTAAACAGTTCCTTCAGGTGCTATTCATAAACAACTTCACCAAATTTTTAAAAAAATATTTGAATTTTTAACGGAATAGTAAATAGTTGAATTTTCAACTAAAAAGATAAGTTTAAAAAAAATAGAACATTTAAATTTTCAGTTGAAAAAATTAATTTATGACTTAAAAGAAACGAACCTCAATCAGTTAGATTCAACCAAAAAGATGAATTTTTGACAAGGAAGATTAATATTCTTTCCAGAAATTCAAATTTTCAACAACCTATATGAATTTTCTACCAAATAATTGAACTCTCAACTTATTTAGGATACATTTTTAACCGAGAAATAAAATGTTTACATTTCTAGATAAGAAAATAATTTTTTAACCGAAAAATAAACGAATTTTCAATAAAATAGTAAAATTATCAACTAAGAAGGTGAATCTCAATAAAATGATTTTTCAATCGAGTTTTTCAACTTTCAACCAATTTTCTAAATTTTTAATACAGAAAAATCAATTTTTCTAATAGGTAAATTTACAACCAAAAATATGAATTTTCGACTTAAAAAAATTTATTTCCTACCAAAAAAGATGGATTTTTGAGAAATAAGTTTATTTTCCAAACAAATAGTTTAATTTTTCACTAATTAGTTGAATTTTTAACATGAAGAGATGAATTCTCAACATAAATGTGATTTTTAATTTGAAATAAAAAATAGTTTAATTCAACAACAAAAAACGAAGTTTCATCAAAATTCTTCAATTTTCGCCCAAAACTGAAACAGTTACATTTTCAGGCAAAGAAAATTAATTATCAACCGCAAAATATAATTTTTAGCAAAATAGTTCAATTTTCAACGGAAGAATTTATAACTAAAATTTTTAAACAATTTATTATAATTTTATAATTATTAATTGAATTCATTAATTATATAATTTTTAACAATTTTTAACTAAAATTGTGAATCTTGGGAGAATTGGATTTTTAACAAAGCAGTTCATCTTTCAATGAAGTGGTCGAATTATCAAGAAAATAAGATGATTTTGTAAAAGAAAAATGTAATACTTTGTATTTCACCCAAGAAGTATCTTAATATACATAAAAAACATTTCAATTTAAACAAAAAACACAATTTTTAAAAAAATAGTTCAATTTTCAACCAAAAGGGTGATTTTTCACTCAAGAAGATAAAATTTTGACCAGATAGTTGAATTTTCAAATAAAAATTATGTTTTCAACCAAAACTAGAATAGTTAAATTTTATGTTTAAAAATTAATTTTTGACAACAAACAACGAACTTCCTATTAGTTAGATTCAACAAAAAAGATGAATTTCCAATGATGAGCATTAATTTTTCACTAAAAAATACGATTTTTCAACAAAATACATGCTTTTTCTACCAAAAAGTTACACTTTTAACTTATTAAGGATACATTTTCAACTGAACAATAAAATGGATACATCTTTAGATAAAAAAAATTAATTTTCAACTAAAAAAATGAACGAATTTTCCATAAAATAGTTAAATTTTTAACCAAGAACGTGAATTAAAAAAAAAAGGATTTTTCATCAACTTTTTCAAATTTCAACCAAATATTTGAATTTTCATTGAAGGAAAATTCATTTCTAACCTAATAATTAAAATTTTATCCAAACAAATTAATTTTCTAATAGAAAAAATTTCTTTTTCACCAAAAAAGGCGTATTTCCAACCAAATAGTTGTCATTTTGATAAAAAAAAAATGATTACGTTTTTAAACAAAAAAGCTGAATTTTTTATGAAAAAAAATACGATTATAGTATTTAATATATTATGTATACCAAAAAAGATTTTAATTTGAAATGCAAAACAGTGTAATAAAAAAAAAAGTTTCTTCAAAATATTTAAATTTTCGACCAAAAATGGAATTCAATTACATTTTAATATTACATTTTTTTACATTTAATTTACATTTTCAGTTGAAGAACTTCTCAACCGAAAAATAGAATTTTCAGCGAAATTTCACAATTATTAGCTAACGAGATGAGTTTTCAACTAAATTTGTGAATCTTTAAAGAAAAAATGTTTAACAAAAAACAGTTTAACTTTCAATCAAGTGGTTGAATTATCAAGAAAATAAGAGAAATTTTAAACAAGAAATGTAATAATTTGTTTTTTAACCAAGAAAGATTTTAATTTAAATAAAAAACATTTTGATTAAACCAAAAATACGAATTTTCAAGAAAAAACTAAAATTTTCAACCAAATAGATATAGTTACACCCAAAAAAGTAAATTTTTAACTAAAGGGATACATTTTCAGATAAAATTATGAATCTTTAACGAAAAATAAATTTTAAATAAAGTAGTTCAAAATTCAATCAAGTAGTTAATTTATCAAGGAAAGAAAATGAAGTCTAAACGAGAAACGCCATAGCTTATATATTTAATCCAGTAAAGATTTTAGTTCAAATAAAGGACATTTTAATTCAAACAAACAATACAAATTTTCAACAAAATAATTCAATTTTTAAACAAAGAGAGGAATTTTTAACGAAGATGATAAATTAATAAGTAAAGGGATGATTTTTCATCTTGAATAATAAATCTTTAACAAAAAATATATATTTATACCAAGAATGAATTTAATTTTAATAAAAAACAGTTTGATTTAACCAAAAAATACGAATTTTGAATAAAATAATTCAATTTCTAATCAGAGAGACAAATTTTTATCCAAAAAGAGGAATTTTTAACCAAAGGGATGAATTTGTATCAAAAGAGATAAATTTTCTACTGAATTATACGAATTTTCAACAAAATACCTAATTTTTTGAGTAAGAAAGATAAATTTGCAGCGAAATAGTTGAATTTTTAACTAAAAAAGCTAAATTTTCTACCAAAAATCGAAAAGTTAAATTCTAAATTCATAAAATCAATTATTAACGCAAAAATAAACGAGTTTTCCACAAAAATGTTCAATTTTTAACAAAAAAATTTAATCTCCAACAAAAAACGATAAATTTTGAACGAAATAGTTACATTTTTAACAAAAAATATGAATTTTCGAGCAAAAAAAAAATAATTTTCTACAACAAAATACTAGTTTTCCACACCATGCTTGAATCTTTAACCAAATAGTTAAATTTTCAATAAAAAAGATTAATTTTCAATTAAAAATGACAATTTCCAAACAAAAATGAAACAGTTAAATTTTTAATTGCAAAAATTGTTTTTCATTAAAAAAATGAATTTTCAATAAAATAGTTACATTTTTAACCAAGAAGAGGAATCTTCAACCAAAAAAATGAATTGATAACAAAGTAGTTTAACTTTAAACCTTAAATTAAATCATGAATCTTCAACACAAAAAGTCGAGTTTTCTGGAAAACAGTTGAATTTTCCAATTCAAAGGTATGCATTTCAACAAGAAATTTGAATTTTCTATTTATTTTCAACCCACAAATATACATTTTTAATCCATAAAGAAGATTTTTCAATAAAACAGTTGAATTTTAACCAAAAATATGATGTTTTAAGAAAGTAGTTCAACTTTCAATCAAATTGTTGTATTATCAAAGAAAGAACATGCATTCTAAGCGAAAAATATATAAGTTTATATTACAACCAAGAAATATTTAAATTCAAATACAAAACATTTTAATTCAACCAAAAAATACAAACTTTTAACAAAATAGTTAAATTTTCAACCACAGAAATGAATCTTAAAAAAAAAATTGATTTTGAACCAAATAGTTTCATTTTTGACCAGAAAGATGAATTTTCAACGAAAAAGGTGAATTCTTAACAAGATAATTAAATTTTCAACCAAATATTAGAATTTTTAACCAAACTAGAAGAATTCCGAACTAAATTATTATAGTAGACTTTTTAATAAAAAAGAATTAACTTTGAACCAAAAATAGTACTTTCTTATTCGGTTCAATGAATCTATTTTGCATTTAAGCAAAAACCCGAGGAAAAAGTTAAATTTCTTGAAAACAGGATAAAAAAGAGAAATTCTTTGAAAAGGGGAAAAGGGGAGAATATATGAAAGAGCGTGAAGTCTGAAATAGTTAGTAGTTTATGGACGGCCCCTTACCTAACAGATCTTTCAGTAATGTCTATTCTAAAAAAGAAGGATCCCCATAAAAAAAATCGACCTTTACAAAAAACGTTATTCAACCAAGTCTAATAATAATTACAATTTTAAAAATTAAATTGTTATGGGTTCAGGAATTCGAAGATAATTCAGGTCGAGTGTAATTTGCAGCATCCTTTACCTTTCTCATGTTTTTTATGACATTCAAATAATTTGATGACTTCTTTCGCAATCGGTTATAAAAAACCCATTAAATTTTAAGTTATTAGGTTTAAACCCGAGGATATTAACGAGTAATAAAAATTAAATGTTTTTTTTTTTAAGAGCGACATGAAATCTGCTTTCTTATGAATAATAATTTCGATCGAAATTATTATTGTTAGAGATGTTATTGTTTTAAGGCCAGTTATTAATTTAATATTTGAAACTAAGTTTTTTAAACAAAGTTTCGGTTAGACTGGTTTTTGTTTAGTTTAGACCTCACATGTAATGTGAAAAACAATAACATCTCTAAAAATAATAATTTCGATCGAATTAAGGAAATACAAGTTCTGAAATTTTCACTGGTGAACTGCGATAGCTCAATTGGTAGAGCACCTCACATGTAATGAGTTGGTTGCTGGTTCAAATCCAGTTCGCAGTGAATTGTTTAGAACTTAATTTCTCGCGTTTTAATTTAATTTCACATAATAAAACTTAATTTTGATATAGTAGATTATCTACTTATCAACGATTCTATAACAGAGACCTATGTTGAATCTAACATCAAAATACTGGTATTAGGCCTCCAAAAAGATTTCTATTATAATTAATAATGTTGCCGTGTCAGGAACCTTTTTCAAATTTAATACAGGACTAGAGCCTCATACGCGCGCTCCGCGCGCGACCAATTTATTCACATGTATTTATTTTATTTGGAAATGAATTTCAATGAAATACCATGAAATTAATTTTTACTTCAATAATTTTGATTTGTACACGGCTTCGTTTGGATACCATCTCACAATGCAGAATATATAATTCTGTAAAAAATTGAGCCTATTCTTTAAAAAATTGCCAAACTCTTGATTTGTTTATCAAAATTGTTTAAATAATTATTCATTCTTTGACATTTGCAGAGCATTATAGCAAAAAGTCACTGAAAAGATATTCTTACTTAATTCTATAAAAAATGGAGCCTATTCGTTAAAAAATAGCCAAACTCTCAGTTTTTAAATTAAAATTATTTAAATAATTGAAAATTATTGTAAGTTTAGAAAGCAACATAGATAACAGTCATCGAAAAGATATTCTCAGTTGAATTCGTAAACAAAGTGAGCCTATTTGTTGAAAAACAGCCAAACACTGAATACGTGTATGAAAATTGTTAAAATAATTAACAATTATTGTAAATTTGCAAAGTAACATAGGAAAGACTTATTTTTAATACATTATTTTTGGTTCTGTAAACCAATTGAGCCAATTCGTTAAAAATAATGATATTACAAATAATAATTCTTGTAAATTTACAAAGCAGCATATAAAATAGTCATCGAAAAGACATTCCTAGTTGACTCCGTAAATAAATTCTGGCTATTTCTTGAAAAATAGACAAATTCTGAATATTTTTAGAAAAATTGTTAAAATAATTAATGATTCTTGTATATTTGCAAAGTATCGTAGAAAAGATTTATTGTCAATACATTCTTTCTCGATTCCCTAAACTAATTGATCCTATTCGTTGAAAAATGACCGGGCTCTTAATTTGTTTATGAAAATTCTTTAAATAATTAATAATTCTTGAAAATTTGCAAATCATTAAAGAAAAAAGTAATCTGAAAGATATTCTTACTTAATTCTGTAAAAAATTGAGCCTTTTCGTTGAGAAATAGCCAAACTCTTAATTTTTTAATCAAAATTGTTTAAATAATTAATAATTCTTGTAAATTTATAAAGCACCCTAGAACAGAGTTATCAGAAAGATATTCTTAGTTGACTCCGTAAACAAATTGTGCCTATTCCTTGAAAAATACCCAAACTCTGAATATGTTTATGAAGACTGTTTAAATAATTAATAATTATTGTAACTGTGCGAAGTATCGTAGAAAAGAGTTATTAGCAATACATTATTGGTGATTCCGTAAACAAATTGGGCTTATTCGATGGATTTGCAAAGCTTCATAGAAAAGAGTCATCGGAAGGTTATTCTTAGTGAATTCTGTAAAATAAATTTAGCCTATTCGTTGAAAAATAGCCAAACTCTTTGTTTATGCAAATTTTTTCAATGATTAATAATTATTGTAAATTTACGAAGCAACATAGAAAAGTTTCATCAGAAAGACATTCGTAGTTGACTTTGTAAACAAACTGTACCTATTCCTTGAAAAATAGCCAAACTCTAAATATGTTTATGAAAATTGTTAAAATAATTAATAATTATTATATATTTGCAAGCTATCATAGAAACGAATGATTGGAAATACATTCTTTCTTGATACCCTAAACTAATTTATCCTATTCATTGAAAAAGGCCAAGGTCCTTCTGAAAAGTTAAACAAAAATGTAAAGTTGGTTCTTAAATAAAAAAATTAACAAAATTTATTATAAAAAATCCAAACACAATTAAAAAATAAATGGTACTCAAAATTTCGAAAGTTTCAAACATTTCGAAATATAAATGAACTATGACTAAAACGTTAAATCGAAAATGAATCTTTCAAAATACGAATAAAATATTTAAAATGTTAATTAAAAGCCTTATTTTTAAAAAATGCGTGAAAGGAATCGTATATATACCGAAGTATAAATGCATATACTTCCGATAAGCTTCTTAGGAAAACAAACATCTCGAGTTCAAATAAACACAGATCGCCCATCGTCGATGAGATCGCCTTATGGTTAACTAAGTAACGGTAACGGTAACAAAACGACGAATACCAACTTTCAAAGATAGGATTGTGACTGAGTTTATAATTACTCACTCACGTTTGCACCACATTTTGAATTTTCGTAGAGCACCGGGGGGGGGGGGCGGTTCCCAAATTTTGCAAATTAATTTTTTTAAACAAATTGCCGACCCGATCACGTTTTGCAGAATTTTATTTTATGTTCAACATATCAAAAAACAACTATACAATTTTTTAAAGACCTTCGAAATTTTTGTTAATTGACTCGATTTTTATGTCTAATTCCACTGACCTAATACTGATACGATACTCACCTTCCAGTCTCGGATTTGTATCGCTCGATTTTGTATCGTATCGGGAAAATATCGAAAATTTCCGTCTCGTCTCGGTATCGTATCGAAATTACGAGACAAAATGTCCAGATGGGATTTTCCTCGTATCTCAATGAGATCTGTTTGATTTAAACAAACTCGAACTTATTTCAATTCAATTTTTAAATTAAATCTTTTACATTGACAGATAAAAGTTTTCAACTTTAAACGAAAGTTTTTATCCAAATAAATTCTCTTACTTCATTTTTAATAGTTAATTATTAAAGAAAATTCAAAAGATGAAAAAGATTTCTAAAAATTTTGAATAAATGTGGAAGATTTAAAGAAAATTTTTGTAATTTTGAAAGTTTCTCCAAATTTGTTAGAAAAATTCAAGTTGTTTTAACAGACTTATAGGAATTTCAAACAAAAAGCATATTTTCAAAGATAGTGAACAAAAAATTTAGAAGCTTCTCACGTGTTTTGAAATATTTCAAGAGAATGAAACATTTTCTTAAGTTCCTAACATGAAAATGATTCTCTTTTTTTAATTAATTCTAAGAGAATATTCAAAATGATTTTAAAATAATTAAAAACATCCACAAACTTGTCACAAAAAAAATCTGAAAGATTTTAAGGTAATGTTTTTGATTTTTCAGATTTTTTTTTAATTCCAGGAAAAATTCGAATTATTTTAAAAGATATTTAGAATGTTTCGACGTTTTAAAAATATGCTCAAGACCAATCAATTGTTGAAGAAAATAAAAAATGATTCAAAAATAATTAAAAAATGTGGAAGATTTGTGGAAATGCAATTTTTGTAATTTTTAAAGTTTTTCGCAATTCGTTAGAAAAATTCGAGAGGAATTTAAGAATTTTTTAAGAATTTAAAAATATTTTCAAACTTGAAAACTTTTCTGAAAATATATAAAATATTTCTCAATTTCTTCCAAACTTCTAAAAGTCCTGCAGTTTGAAAGGTCAAACTGAGGCCAATTATTATTACTCAGATTTTGTAGCATCCCAAGAAATAACATAATTTTCTTTACAATTTTTTGAATTCATTTTCGACAAATCTGAAATTCTCAGATATCTTTTGAAATTTTCTGCAGCATCGTAGGCAAATTAGATTCATCCTTTAAAATAAAAATCATAATACTGATTATCCTTATTCTCATATTTAAGAATCTCTTTCTTAGCTATAATGTGAGTATTCAAAACATTTTAACAAATAAATTATTATTCTAAATGTGTATTCTGTATGACAAATTATTTTTCCCCACAAGTTGAAAAAAATCCTCTTTTCTGAAAGTGATAAGTCCTTCCTTTAATAAATACGTTTTTCCCATCACTATATATTGTTTTATTTTATTTTAATATTTTTAACAGGTTATCATTAGAAGATATATTTTAGTTGTAATCTCATACGATTTCACTTCCTTTTAAGTTTTTTAATTCACTTATATTAATATTATCCTCACAATTATTGAAAAATATATAGACAAATTGAATCAGAAAATTGTGAATGTTCTAATTATCAAAATGCATTTCGGCAGCGTGTGTGGACCCTGGTCAACCTCCAGTCGGCAGACACCCCGCAGCGAGTCGAGTTAGCTGAATCAATTTATTGATATAATTACAAGGAATTGAAAGAAAATTTCATAAAAGTCGGTTAATATTTGCACTAATAATGGAAATCTTTCGGTAATACATGGCATGCACAAATACATACATACATAGATACCTAACACACATACATGCATTTACACTGCATTTTTCTACCAAATTCACGCTAAAGACGGTAGTGTTTGGAATTTTTTCCACACTTATGATTTTTAATCCATAAATAAAGGATTTTAAGTATTTTCTACGTAACTTTGGCTAGTATAAAAATGATTATTCATTTTAACAATAATTTACCCTGTAAGTCGTAATAATTGTTGAGAGTTATTTTTTGGAATTAATGACACAATGAACATATTTAGAGACTAATATATTTTCTTCAGGATATCTAGTATTTTGAAAAAAATGAATTTGTTCAAACAATTACTTCCCCGTAAATGGTAAACAAATATTATTTTCTGCAATTGATGACACAATTAACGAATAGTAAAAGTACTTTTTTTGGTTTAAGATATTTAGCAATTGAGTAATCGGTTCTGAACATAGAGCCGATTTTTCAATCAAATGTTTATAATATAAATAAAAAATGCTTGAGTATACGCGGCGAAAATGCAGAGAGCTGACACTGCGCGTTACTGCTATTCTTTTTCCGTTTTTGATTATTAAACAAAATATAAATATTTTTTCAAAAAACCGCGTCTGTGGGCTACGAGATATGATTATGTAGATGACGTATGCAAAAAATTAGACAAAAATATTCATGCGTACGGCCTCAAAATTAAGAACCGATTTTCAATGAAAAACATCGACTATATTGTATGTAATTCCATATTTTGAGAATGAAACTATTGCAGAAGTAAACATTAAAAATTGCATCATCTTGTGTAAGGCTCATCAAATATTGAAGTGCACTGATAAATTAATGTATATGTATTACCTACAGGTTTTCATTATGACTGTGAATATTAACCAATTTTCAAGATTTTTTTTTCACTTTCTTGTAATTATATAAGTAAACTGATTCTGCTAACTAAAATTAAATTAATCCATGATTTCACAATATCAGTTTTTCTACCCGGCCGTAATCCCATAACAATGCAAGGGTTCATTCGCTCCGGATAATTCGACTCGCTCCGGGGTGTCTACCGACTGGAGTTTGACAAGGGTCCATACACACGCTGCAGAAATGCATGGACAGCTCACACTGAGAGTCACTGCCAATGTTCTTCATTTTTTATTTTTAAACAAAATATAAACATTTGATCGAAAATTCGGCTCTGCTTGCTCTGAGATATGATAATGTGGATGACGTATTCAGAAAATTAAACAAAAATATTCAACCGTGCGGCCTCTAAATTCAGAACCAATTACACATTCTGATGAAGGGCCTTAAGAATTCCTCGTGAGAGGTTTGTTTTGGTTGACTTTTCTTTTTTCCTTTTTTTTTTGTTATTTAATTGTCTCTAATGAGCGCAAAATTAGGTAGTTAGAAAATCTAATTTTGATTTGTGATTATTTTTCATGTTCTTTGTTCGGTGTCTGAAACTGTTCATGAGAAAAGAGATCTCATTTCGACATGAAACAAGGGAGGATCCAGAAAATTTTTTCGAGGGGGCGATTGTGAATTTTCTTCGTCAAATGTATGTAAACGGAGGGGGGGGGGGCCTCTTCAAAACAATCGAAAGAACTTCTGCATTGAATGAAATAAAACGATAAATTCCACTTTATTTATATTTTTAAATTACAGTTTTCAGATACATAAAAAACTTGAAAGCACGCTAATATTTGGGGCGTGCATAAACTGCGCAGTTTCTTGGGTGAAGGAGGGAGCATGCAGGGCAACGATTTTTTTATGCTGTCTTATATAGGATACAATTTTTTTTCAAATTCACCTTTTTAGGTGGAAAATTCAACTCCTTAATTGAAAGTTGAACAACTTCAGTAAAAATTCCTGTTTTTATGGAGATTTATAATTTTAGTTTGAAATACAACTGTTTGTTTGCAAATGAACCTTTTTTTTTAAATTTATATTTTTGGGTTAAAAATTTAACTGTTTTGTGAAAAAAAATTCAACTGCATACTTGGTAGAAAATTCAACTGTTCTTAAGAAAATTCGCATTCCCAAATTGAAAGTTATTTTTTTTTTCAATGAAAATGTAACTATTCCAGTTTTGGTTAAAAAGTGATCCTTTTAGAGTAAAAATTCAACTTTTTATTTGAAAATTCGTAACAAAAATCTTCTATGTGGAAAATTCAACTATTTAGTTAAAAATGTATGCATTTTGTTTGAAATTCTTTTTTTTTTGGTAAAAGATAAAAAATTCTGGTCAAAAATGCTCAAGTTATATGGTGTTTTATTTCAAATTAAAATCTTCTACTCTTAAAATATCAAATATTATATTTTTTATAGAAAATTCATCTTTTTAGCAACTTTTTTTTTAATTCAACTTTCTCCTTCGTTGAAAGTTGAACTATGCTAAAAAATCAATTCTTTGGTTGAAGATTCATAATTTTATTAGAACATTCCTCTCTTTTGCTGAGAATTGAACCATTTTGTTAAAGCACCTTTTTTTGGGGGGGGATACATTTTTATACTGAAAATTGAACTATTTCGTTGAGAATGAACTTTTTTGTAGAAACTTCATATTTTCAGGTTGAAAATTAAACTCTTTTGTATAGAAAATTCATCATTTCGCCTTCAAAATTCAATAGTTTGGTAGAAAATGCAACTATTTTGTAGAAGATGCATTCTTTTTGTATCAGAAATTAATTTTTTAAATAAAAAATTGAATGTTTTATTTTTGGTGAAAAACTGATTTTTTTGGTTCAAAAATTCAACTACTCGGTTGAAAATTTATCTTTTTTGGTAGAAAATAATTTTTCTTGTTTGAAAGTTCATCTATTGGTTTAGAAATGCATGTATTTTGTTTGGAATTTGCCTTTTTTGGAAAATACTTAATCTTCTTAGTTGAAAATTTATCTTTTTGCTTGAAAATGTTATGGTCTGATTGAAAATTTAATCATTTGATTGAAAATTCTACTGTTTTGTAGAAAGCTTGTCTTTTAAGTTTGAAAATTTCACTATTTGGTTTAAAATTGATGTATTTTGATAAGAATGCGTCTTTCTCAGAAAAAAATTAATCTTCCTGGTTGAAAATTAATCTTCCTGGTTGAATATTCATCTTTTTTACTTGAAAATTCAAAATTTTGTATGATTTTTTTTTCTTTATTGGCTGAAAAATCTTTCTCTGTTGAAAATTAAAGTATTTTGTTGAAAATTCTTCTTTTTTTGTTAATTTCAGCTGTTTCTGATTTAAAGAAAAAATTCCTTCGTTAAAACATCAACTATGATACCAAATCGTCTCACGGTATTTATGGATGGCTCCTAAATAAATTAACGAAAAAAATTTAGTTGATGAAAATTCCTTTGTCTTGTGGCTTGAACGGGGGGGTCAAAACTTACCATAATACTTTATGTATCGCATATTTTTTACAATTTTTGTAATTTTAAATTCGTTCCAATCTGCAAGGCTTGCTTATGAATATTTTTGAGGGTTCTTTCAAATAACATTTTTTTAATTCAATTTGTCGAGAGAAATTTATTTTTCTTTAAATGTTGTACAACGCATGTTTTCAAATATTACAAATTCCAGAAATGTGTGGGTTTTTAATTATTTTTTTTTATCCAAAAAATTTTATAATCTAAATAGATTGTTTCAGAATCAATTACAAAAATTTGGTTGATTCTATGTTTTAATTAGGGGAGACCTCCCTATAGTGCATAATCCAACCTACAGTGGATAATAATTAATTTAAAAATACTGATATATGTAAAATAATTTATTTAATTTAATTAAAAGTGAAGACAATGTACGTGCTAATCAAATCTAAATTTAAACGAATTATCTAGATTCTTCTTTTCGTATTTTTCCAACGTGGACACATGGACACTTGACACAGTGAACAAAAAAAGGCTATTTCCTGCGTTTTCAGTCTAAATTATGGCGTCTCCGCGGTCGGTCGATTTTCTCACTTTCAAAATAAAATCCTAAAGCCCAGTTAACCGGTCTATTTCTGCACGATTATTTTTCAGTCATTTCTTTATCGGAAACACGTTATTTAATCCATCTCTTTTGCCAAATCACCACTCAAAAAATGAAGAAGTTCTTTGAAGACAAAAGGCCGAATCCCAGTTAAACAGCAGGATAAGTCATAACTTTTATTTGTTGAAAATAAATAAATTTTAAGATTATAAATTTTTGAAATTGAACTATTCTTTGTGTTGCGGGGGGGAGGGGGGGGGTACACTCTTTATATGTCATAAATTAAATTACGTTAAAAAAAAAAAAAAAAAAAAAGACTTATTGGCTCATGTTTTAGAGGTAGGCCAGGATTCGGCTTTGGGTACATATTAACTCCTATCAAATACAACGCTGCTGAAGGCTGGTAACCTTCTCAGCATAAATCACCAACCAATTGAGACTCTCGGTTTTCTTTCTCTGTCCCCCCCCCCACACAGTAACAGAAGTATTGGTGGGACTGACGTTACAGATAGACTATCCACCGTACGACGAATAATCACTTAACTTGGACATGATTTCGGCTCGCAAAACAAATTTCGCGCATAAAGGTGATAGTTGGGTGTACAATCTAAACATGAATAATACAAGCAATAAAGTAGCCTCGGAATGGACTGAAACTTGGATTGACAAAATGCATACACACGGTAAACGTAAAAGTCGAGTTTCAGGCGATGAATGGAGACTGGGTGTCTGGAATGCTAGAGGAGTGAATGACCTTAAAGTAAGAGAACTACGAGAAACTATGCATGCAAGGAAACTAGATATTTTATGTGTACCTGAGACGAAGAAAAAGGGTTGCGAAAGTAGAAAGATAGAAAATGGGGTGTGGAAAGGCGGTTTTGAAATATGGTCGTTAGTAGATAGTGAATCAAATCGTAGTCAAGGGGTCGGTTTAATTATGAATGAAAAAGCAAGACAGCATCTCAAAGATCATGATTTTGTATCTCCCAGATTGTTGTTGGCTAGAATGAAGGTAGGAATCAGAAGGTTATTTATCATAGCGTGCTACGCCCCAGTTGACAGTGAACCGCGAGAAGTCAAAGACGCCTTCTGGGACACTTTAAATGACACAATAAGTACTTGCGATCAAGGTGAAAGAATAATTCTATTAGGAGATATGAACGGATGGGTCGGCGTTCAACGTCAGGATACAGATACAGAAAGGGTACTAGGTAAATTTGGGGATCCAAGAAAAAATTATAACGGGGAAAAGTTAGTTAGCTTATGCTTAGAAAAGGGCCTATTTGTTACAAATACTTGGTTTCGACATAAAATGATCCACACTTACACCTGGTGTAAAGGAAATAACCGCAGTATAATTGACTTCGTTATTGCAGATGAAAGACTAAGAGAACTAGTTATAGATACAAGAGTCATGAGGGGATCCGAATGCAATACTGATCATTACCTTTTAGTCTCCAGAATGAACTTAGGGCGGGGATGGAGAAGAAAGAGAACCAAACAAACGAAACAAACGCGAATCAGGGTTGAAGATTTAGAGGAACCGGAATTGCGAATAGATTTTCAGAATAAGATAAACGAACGCATAGATAAGGCAATTTGGGAGCCGCTTGAAAGGAATAAAGATATAGAGGGCGCGTGGTCTTTATTACGGGATACCATTGTTAAAAGTGCGATTGAAGTGTGTGGTACGGCAGTGGTAGGGAGAAAGTCTGGCGATGCGTGGTGGAATGATGTAATTGCGGCAGCCCAAAAAGAAAAGAAAGAAGTGCACGACAGAACGTTGCACATTACAGGTATTAGCGATGAGGAGAGAAATAGACTTAAAAATGATTACAGACACAAAAAGAGAAAAGTTAAACGACTAGTCAAAGAGAGTAAAGAGAAAATCAGAACAGAAGAAGAGAGGAAAATACAAAACAGCTTTGAAGGAATGATGAAACTATTATATAAACAGTTGAAGGAAAGTAAAAATACAGAGTTTTCGAGCATGAGAAACAGCAAAGGTGAAATGCTATATGATATAGACGGGATAGTAGACGCTTTAAAAGACTCTTTTAAAGAACTATTAGGAGGTGAAGATATAGGACAACAAAACTGTGACATAGAACATAATGCATTAGAAAACCCAATTGAAAAAGTCTGTGTCACTGAGGTCAGAGACATAATAAAGAATTTGAAAAACGGTAAGGCTGCTGGTGCAGACAGTATTAGCGCTGTAATGCTCAAATACGGTGGCGAGTACATGCCTCACAGGTTGTGCGAATTGATAAATTTGTGTATCGAGACAGGAAAAGTCCCAGACGATTGGAGAAAAGCGATTATCGTACCAATATACAAAAGAAAGGGAGACAAAAGCAACTGCAGCAATTACAGAGGTATCAGCCTACTAAGTACCGTAAATAAAATATACTCAAAAATACTTATTCGTAGGGTAATGGAAATCACAGAAGAAAAAATATGGGAAGTCCAAAGTGGATTTATGCCAGGAAGATCATGTACAGATCAGATATTTAGCCTAAGACAGATCACAGAAAAAAGCTTGAGAGTAGGAAAGAAAGTTTTCTGTGCATTTATTGACCTAGAAAAAGCATTTGACACGGTAAATAGAAGTAAACTTTGGGAAGTTTTAAAAGAATACGGAGTAAATGGAGGGCTCCTGCAAGCAATAAAAACAATATATACAGGTAGTAAAGCGAGCGTAAGGGTAAACGGGAAACTGAGTGACTGGTTCGATATTACGCAAGGCGTGAAACAAGGATGCGTTATGTCCTCGTGGCTATTTATCATATTCATGGATAAGTGTCTAAGAACTGCACTCTTCGACGAAGAAGGTGTAGATCTCCAAACAGTGAAGGTACGTGGGTTAGCTTTCGCAGATGACAAGATTGTTGTGGCAGAATCAGTCGAGGACTTGCAAAGAATGTTGAATAAACTTCATACAAGCATGAAGGACATGGGACTCAAAACTAACGTAAATAAAACAAAAATCATGGTGTTTGAGGGAAAGAGTGAGAAAACAATGTGCAACATTGTCCTAAATGATGAGAGATTAGAACAAGTTGACAAGTACGTATACCTAGGTAGTCTATTCACTAGCGACGGAAAAATAGATGGGGAGTTAGATAGGCGCACAAATAAGGGTAAGCAGGTTATCGGTAGAGCAGGGTCCATCCTAACAAATAAAAACATATCAAAAAAAGCTAAAATGGCCATACATAATTCTATATTCATACCGACCGTACTATACGGTAGCGAAACATGGACATGTCAAGAAAAGGACAGGAGTAAAATTAACGCGATCGGCATGAGACCTCTGCGCATAATATGCGGGAAAACACTGATGGATAAAGTCCGAAACGAGACAATCCTCAAAGAATGCGGTGCAAAAGAGACAATAGTTGACACATGGGAAAGAAATCAGTTAAGATGGTTCGGTCATCTTGAAAGAATGAAAGATGAGCGACTGACCAAACAAGTGTACAAAGGTAAAGTAAATGGCAGAATGCCGAGAGGTAGACCGCCGAAAGAATGGTTAGAATCGGTAAATGAGACATTAATCCGAAGAGACGTAAGAAGCCATAGAAACACACGAGCTTGCATGAAAAAATGCATGGACGTGAAGGAAGCTAGAGTAGTATGCCAGGACAGAAAAGTGTGGCGACAAATAGTTTGTAAACAGAGTGACAATAGAATGAATGAAGCCTGAAACAAAGACCTTGGAATCTAATGGGCCCAAGTGGGGAACCATACATAACAATTTTGTGAGGCTCTTCACTTGGGGTGATCGCTAGAGAGATTGATCAGCAACCTGGGTCGGAGCAGTGTTGCGGAATAAACGTGTCATTTGAATAAATGACACGAGAATTCCAGATCAATCTAAAACATATATACCTAAGACCTATATACCTACATACTTTACACCTATATACCTATCTAACTTATACCTATATAATCTACACCAATTCAACCATTTTTCCAACCGAGCAAGTCACGCCTACCCCGAAAGGGAAATGGCTTAATGGTATAATAATAATAATTTTTCTCCTATTTTTGCTCCTAATTGATGACTATCCACTGTAGGAAGCATTATCCACTGTAGGGAGGTTTCCCCTACTGGATTTATCATTTATCTGAATTTTGAAGTTTCATCTAAGAAATTGTGTAATTATGTGAAACAGCCTTAATAAGAATGTGGAAAGTTGAAATAAATTAGCTTAATTATTATGTTTTGAGGAGGGCGTTTAAGTGTAACGACCGTGGTTAAAGATCCGGATAATTTATGCTTGTAAGGCTTTAACGACTTTAAAGAGGATGAATTCAAGTCCTGCAAAATAAAAGGTAGAATGCCGACTATACGCGAGAAATTTTATAAAATATGCAGCAAAGTGATTCATTTTATATGGCAGAAAAAATTATTTTTACTTGAATACTTACTGAAAAATTATTTTTAATTGAATACTTACTGCCTGAGTTGTAACATTTTAGTGACAAATTAAAAAAAAATTGAATATGATTTGAGTTTTGTCTTTTTTATTTTCTCCTTTTTTTTTGCTTTATGCAATTTTTAAATTAAAATATAAAATTAATATTAATAATTTTGTGGTCCATAGTATCTATTTTTTTAAATAATAGAAAAGCAAGTACAAACTTTTAGATGACTGACGTCTTCACTTTAGAATTATTACATATAATATTTTTATATAAAATATAAACAATCAAATATTTGAATTTTTTATGAAAAATACCAATTTCCGACGAAAAATCCAAACACAAACCATTATTTTGTTAATATTATAAATACTCTTTTAAATATAATTTTTTCTTATTTTCAATAACAGTTTCAGAGATTAAAAATGTTAAAATATCCTAAAATGTTTACAAAGTTGAGAATCTTCTTGAAATATGATTTTTTTATTATAAATACCAATTTCCGATGAAATATATGAACATACCCCAAAATTGTTGAAAAGTTCAAAATCTTGTTCAAATTATAATGATTTTTGATTGAGAATACAAATTTTCGATGTAAAACATCAATGTAATCTAGAATTGTTTAAAAATTATTCATCCATATTTTTTAAAATCTAATAATTGTCGATGAAAAATAGTAACATAATAGAAGAATTTTCAGAATTGTAAATTTTTTTTTTATCAAATTTATAATTTATAATTTATAATTAAAATTTTAATATAAGACATATTTGAAATAACTAATTTTCTATGAAAAACGTTTACATTAAAAGTTTGTTGTTTCTAAATTTTAATTTTCCATGTATAACGCTCACCTAACCCAAAACTGTAAAAATATTTAAATCTTTTTTTATTAATTCAAAAAATTGATGAAATTATAATTATTCTTGTTTGAAAATACCAGATTATGGTGTATAACTAACATAACCTCAAATTATCAAAAGTTGTAAATCTTCTTTGAAATCTATTTTTCTTAAAATTAAAAATAACAATTTTTAACGAAAAATACTAACATAATATAACTTAATATAATTATACATAATATAATTTAATCTTCTTTGAAATTTTATCGTTGTTTTTTTTTTAACTAATAATGTTTGACCAAAAAGACTAACATAATAAAAAAATTTTCAGAATTGTAGGATTTTTTCAAAATCTAATGATTTATGTTTAGATTAACTAATTTCCTATAAAAAACGTTGATATTATCTGAAACTGTTCAAAAATTGAAAATCTTGGTCGAACTATAACGATTTTTGTTTTTAAAGTCTAACTTTTGGCGTATAACGCTAAACGAACCTAAAATTGTAGAAATTTTTAAAAATAATTATTAATTTTGATCTAATTATAATGATTTTTGTTTTAGAATACAAATTTTTGGTGTATAACACAAATTGACCTAAAATTATCAAAATTTGTAAATCTTATTTTAAAATGTAAATTTTTGAAAATTAAAAATACCATTTTAAACGAAAAACACTAACATGATCCAACTTTGTTAGAAAGTTCTGAATCGCAGTCAAATTATAATGATTTTTTATTTAAAGTACCAATTTTTAACGTAAAGTATTTTTAAAAAATTGCTTCAAATACTAATAATTTTCGACGAAAGCAGTACCAAAATAAAAATAAAACATTCAGGATTGTAAATTTTTTTCAAAATCTATTGATTTCTTTTAAATAACCAATTCCCTATATAAAAAACGTTTAGATTATCTCTTACTGTTTAAAAATTAAATATCTTGTTCCAAATATGAAAATTTATATTTTCAAGATTTAATTTTTTATGTATAACGCTAAACCAACCTAAAATTGTTTAAAAAATTATCTTTTTCTAATGATTCTAAATCTTGATCAAATTACAATGATTTTATAATAATTATAACGATTTTTGTTTTACAATGCCAATTTTTATGTTAAAAGTTCACATAACCTAAAATTGTCAAAAGTCATGAATCCTTTTTGAAATCTAATTTTGTTAAAATTGAAAATATAAATTTCCAACGAAAAACACTCACATGATCCAACAAAGGTAAAAGATACTCAGACTTGTTTAAATTATAATAATTAAAAAAAATTGAATTACCAATTTTGAAATCGAACGGATTTTGTTTAAAGAATCACAACGGTAAAAAACAGAACAAACAATTTTTTTAAATTTATCAAAAATGTTTTTTAATTTTATGATTGTATATTAACACTCTTTTTAAAAAATGTTATCTTTCATTTTATCTTCATTTCATAGTTATATTTAATTTTTTTTAATATGAGATATTGAAGAGCTTTAAGTACTGAAAATCCAATCAGGTTTTCAACAAGAATTATTGTCAGATAATATTTTCTTATTTGTTCTACATTTTTCTATAATAATTTGCCACACAAATAGTAAAATTCAAAAAAGTTAAATTTTCGAAACACTGACACAATAAAAGCAAAGAAAATAAAAACTCGAACAGGAAACCTCTAAAGCATATCCGAATTTAATTTTTTTTTAAATTTGTTAACTAAAAAGCTAGCGTATTTAGTTTCGAAAATAACTTTTTCATTCAACCTAATATAAAATTGTTTTCATGTTTGCTTTAAAATAACTTTACTAATTATTTCAGAAGGCAACGTCGACGTTCGTTATTACCTAAGGGCACAAATTATATTTACAAAGTTTCGCTTCGCAGGGTAAACCAAAACTTTAGCGAGGTATTAAGCCCAAACAATCTCTTTGTGGTTGTTTGAGTTAATTTATAGGCACAATTCCACGCTGAATGAAAACACAGTCTCTTTTTGAAAAATTGAAAAAATGATACAAAAGTGCCTTGAAAATATTGTGGAAGTCCAGCTTGGAATTTTCCGATTTTAAATAATTAATGTCAAACTATTCAATTTCTGATGATTGTGTTTTGAAATTGGATACTCACCTGAACTCTCAATGGAATTAAAAGTTAGCGAATGCATTACTTGAAAAAAAATTAGGCACCTGAAAATTACATAACAAATTTTTAACTATTATGAGTCTCAAAACTTGTTTTAACGAGTTAAATAATTTGATAAATCATTAATAAATCAAGATTCGGCTAGGTGAAGATGGACATAGGTCCATGTTTTCAGAGATAACTGTAGCGTGGTCTTCTCGCCACCTAGTGATAGGGGAGCTTACAGCTCCTAGGTAGCACCAGCTGCTCTAGTCACATTCAGTGAAAATTTAAATTTTATGAATGAAAAAATGCTTTTGTTACACAAGAACATGACATTTTTTCTTTTTAAACTGAATGACTTAATCTTTTTACTTGTTTAATGATTTAACTACAAACTTTTATCATGAATTTGTATTAAAGAAGCAATTTTCCATTTATCCAGGTTGAATTTCCGCGGCATTTTCACTAGAGCAGCTGGTGCTACCTAGCGGCTAGTAACTTCCTTATTGCGGTAGCGTTAAAGCAAAATGAAAAAAAGAACTTCTTAGAACCTTATCGCTGTCAGTTCTTTGGTGTAAAAGAGTGGAAAGTTAAGAAAATTTCGGATTTGGAAGAAAATGAAAAGTTTCAGTGCACACCTCCTGAAATTTGCGAAGGAGCATACCAAAAGATTTCCAAATGGAAGCCGGGAAATAAACCAATTACGTCAAAATATACCATCATCGTGCACAAGTTAATATTTTTCTTTATTCGCGTTATTCAATTATTCTTCTAATTTTTTTCGTAATTTGGTAAGTTTAAATAATACTTTTATTTTAATTCAGAATTGCTTTTTTTAGAGACACTTTTCATAATATCTTTGTAAAAAGTATAGTGCTTGTCTCGTAGTAGGCCCTTGTCGGGAATCGTGCCACTTGATGCGCAATATATGTGACCGTCCGCGAAGAAAGGGACCTAATGCGTCAAAGCTGAATTTTACAGGACGGACCATGATCCAACAAACCATTGTCTCGCCACGCGCAAGTAAAAAAAAGTCAACCAATCAGAAGGCTCCCTAGCTAGACCCGACTACCCTTCCATCTTGGATCTTTAAATCCAATCTTCTTCACAACTTTGAATTTGAATGGCAGCTGGATTCGCGTTCCGTTCGCGCCAGTGCAGCGAGTATGGTGGGGGTACTCGGGTAACGCGAAGTCCAACGTATTTGAGCCAGTGCTCCCAATCTTGCTCCCCAACCGCACTGCGCATGCGTCGCGCCGCAATTCTGATTGGCTGCATAGCGCGCGCCTATTTAAAATGTTTAAAATATGCAAATCAATTGTTTTAAACAAATAATAATTAGAAAATGCATAAAAATACATTTTTGAGTGCAAAATAAACATTCGCAGTCATAGATATAATAATAATTTGATTTCACTGTTGAAAACACAAAGAGATCAGTTTTTTTTTACTGAGAATCCAAAACTGAAAGGGTAGAAAAGTTTAAAAAAAAACATATTTAAGTTCTTAACACTTATTTTCTATGAAAAAAAAATGAAATTAATGAATTATGAGAAAAAATTTGTCTTTCTTCGATGTCCGAAGGAAGAATGTGTTTTCAACAGTGGAATCAAATAATTATCATATTTATGACTGCGAAAGTATATTTTGCAATAAAAAATGTATTTTTATGCATTTTCTAATTATTATTTGTTCAAAGCAATTAATTTGCATATTTTAAACATTTTAAATGAGCGCGCGCTATGCAGCCAATCAAAAATTCGGCGCGACGCATGCGCAGTGCGGTTGGGGAGCAAAATTGGGAGCACTGATTTGAGCATCGAAGTGGCAGGACCATAGTTTGTTGCATGATCCAATTCACTCATGGTCTAGCCAAACAACGTCCCATTTTCGTCCAAATCGCGGATACCAGCTCCGCGGCCATGTTGGTTACCATTCAACACAGCCGCCAGCTGTACATTTATTCAATATGGCGGTGTAGCTGGTATCGTTGCTGATTGGCTGCAATTTTTTTTACTTGCGCGTGGCTAGACCTGGTGTGAATTGGATCATGGTTTGTTGGATCATGAGGGCGGACGATCGTAGCGGAGCCCGCAAACCAGCATTTGAGTAGTGGGGATGCGTCTTCGAAAAACAACCCCTCCACTTACCACTACACTTTTAGGCACGAGCCAGTGGAGCTCACGGACACGCCGCGTACAGCTGAAGTAGTAAGTGGTGGGGCTGGCTTTCGTAGGCCTCTCGTTCGGTCTCCGCGTACGCTTATCATGCCTATGTTTGTAGCTTGATACCAAGGAAAGTAATTAACTTAAAAAATTTTTTGATTATTGGAAATTAAAGAGTAACTCAGAAACTATCGATTGGCTTAAGAAAATGAAAATTGATTTTTTCCGTATTAGGTCCCTTTCTTCGCGGACGGTCACATATATGTCCTCCCTTCTAGAAAAAAATGATTGGACCCGATTGACGCAGATTGACAGGTGAATCGTTTTGAATTGGTGTTAATAGGGACAAATTTTGTTCATCGTTCTCAATGATTTTCAATCGGGACAAGCGTTTGAATCGTTCGCAATCGGGTAATAAGTGCATAGAGACGTCGCTCGGAAACTTAACCCTAAAAGCCGTGAAGATGACTTGGGTGATTATTTTTAATTTTTTGAGTGTTTTACGTGGAGTCTCTTCGGATTTGTTCAGGTAAAAGTGGTAGTGGTGGTATTAGGGGATTGTTGAATATTATTATGAGTTTGGAAATCTAGTTTGAAGTTTTCTGGAGGTAACTTGTCTGACCATTGTAAATTTTTAAATTTGAGTTTTTTACGTGGAGGCTCTTCGGATTTATTAAGGCAAAAGAAGAAGGGGTGGTCTTGGAGGGTTGTTGAATATTATTATGGGGTTAAGAATATAACTTGTGGTTTTCTGAAGGCGACTGGGTGATTATTTTAAATTTTTTTGAGGATTTTACGTGAAAGCTGTTCGGATTTGTTAAGGTAAAAGTAGTAGTGGTGGTCCAAGGGGGTTGTTGAATATTATTATGGGGTTGGAAATATAATTTGGGGTTTTCTGAAGATGATTTGGGTGAATATTTCAATTTTTTGAGTGTTTTACGTGTAGGGGCTTCGGATTTGTTCAGGTAAAAGTGGTAGGGGTGTTCTCAGGAGTTTTTCGATTATTATTATTACGGGGTGGGCAATATAACTTGGGTTCTCCTCTTACAACTTACAAATTTTTTAAAAAGGAGGTGGATACCAGGGTACTCCGTTACACCGATGAAGCTGTTTTTTTTGGTCCCACATATAAAGGTCAATTTGCAACCTAAATTTCAAAATCAAAATGAAATAATACTGTAAATTTTGTTTGAGAAATAACTTCTAAAAACCTGTTTAATTATTATACTTTGGTATCACCATTTTAAAAAATACGCAAAAGTCATGAAAATTACTACAAAATAAGTTATTTGGAAATATGTTGGTGATTGCTTCTTGCTCACGAGGGAATTATTTAACAATTTAAAATCTTTTTAAAAGTTATCTTTTACAGATATGCAATTTGAAAAAAAATTAAATAATCGTTTTCAAATAATTCCCCCGAGAGCAATGTGCTGCCACCAACATAATGACAGACTTACTTCATCTCGAGTCCCGATTGAGAACAATATGCAACGATAGCCGGCCTCAGTCGTTCCGAATCGGTACGACCCGATTAAGAAACACAATTGGGAACAATTGCAATTTTTTTTCAATCGTTCGCAATCGGATCCAATCATTTTTTTGGAGAAGGGCTATTATGGTTAGTAATTATATTTTAGATTCCTTCACACTTATGCATATTTTTTAATTTGATTATTAGGCAATCAGAGCAAACACTTATAATAAGCGCACGTGAGGCTCTATTTTTACTGCTGGTTGATAATAATATTCTTCGAATTCCTTTATTTATTCATACGGTTCTCGCTTGTTTTTTATCTTGCGACTTTTTCTGCCATGCCAATGAAATACAGACATCTGATAAGGACAAGTTTGTGGCACATATAATTCATAAGATAAGAAATATATAGCATATACAAAATACTGGAATAAAACACCAGAATGATTAGTTATACTGTTAACTACATTCCTAGTTAGTGCAGTAATCACTTTTTACTCAGTTAGAAAAAATGATGATCCTTTCTACTCTGGTCCTATCATTGGCAATAATCCTTAATTCTGTTGGTAAATATAATAATATATCTATAATTTTACAAAGTTTATTTATTTATTTTATTTTTTTTAAGTTCTGCAAATATTAATTTGTCTGACGCAATTCGCATTATATCTCATTTAAAGCAACCCATTTGAATCCTTGGAAATTTCCTGTAATCTACTAAAAACATAAAAATCTTTGTCTGGGCCGAAGAAAACAATATTTCACAAATTTATCAACAAATAATTTTTTTCATAATAGCCACATCTACGGGAATGTTAGGGGTAAAGTTTCAAGTCTTTATTAATAACACACAAATTATTTTCTTCAATTTTACAATAATAATATTTTTACAAATTAAAATTATATTATTGAAAATATTCTGAAAACTAATATAGTTATTAAACATATATATATATATATATATATATATATATATATATATATATATATA
>CAKNYM010052497.1:282622-327795 GCA_932195095.1 Andricus curvator | reverse complement strand
TATATATATATATATATATATATATATATATATATATATATATATATTTTTTTTTTTTTACCTTTAAAGAAAGCTTCTATGAGCCTATTTTGATCCATTTCAATGGACGAACGCAATCAAAATGGAAAACCTTACTTCTTTTTCTACTCGCATGTCCCACGTTGGGCGACAGTTGTAACTGCCGATTTATGGCTAAGTTAACTTTACTTAAAAATTAAAATTGTTAAAAGAGTTTTCTTCAATAATAATGGTTGCGCATGGAGAAGAAATAAGGTTTTGATTTTTAGAAACAGGTGTTTATTCACCAAAAGCTATTCTAGCTGGATTTACATGTGATCCCTGAATCTGATCTATCTTACATGCTAAATTAAAATCTTTGGGAAAATAAAATATAATGCCTTGATATATTTTTTGGCAATGTTCGCTCTTAGCCGATGATCTTCTTCAATGATCTTCTCTGAGCCGTAGCTAAATTCTGTGGAATTTCTCTTATTCGCAATACAAATCTATTTAATGAAAGCCGTAGCTGAATGTCGTAGTATTAACTCTTCAGAGTTTTTCTTCTTTGATATAAAATATTTAAGCTAATGATAAAATCTTATTCTTTAATTTTCTGATGTAATTTCTATGTGCTATTCTAGCAAGCAGGATTCTTTCCTGGGTAACGAGATGTACTGAAACCACTATTATAATATTTTATTCTGGGCTTTCTGCCTTCAATTATTTGGTAAAAAAAGTATCTATGCACGTTGGCATCGATCAGGTAATGACCTGTATCGTATTTAAATCTATTAATGCCCGGTGGCAATCTTCCTATCGATAAAATTTATAACACTATTGAATATCAGTCCTAATTCTAATCTGCCTAATGATCGACTATTCGAAAGTCTTTGTAACGTTAAATTTAATTTGGGTTAAGAGTGGTCCCTGGGACACTTCTCTTACCGTGCTCGCTTAAATCAAAGGCCTGAGTCGAGTTACTCTCGGACTACAGGTGCCACTGCTACCTGCTCGAAGTAGAGGCGAAAAGGGGTTTTTCGAAGTATATTCGTTGATCCGGTATTTTCCGGTTATGAGATTTCTACTCTCTTCCAACTTTTATTGCTAGGGTCAAATCCCTTCAAAATAGAGAAATATTCTCGGAAACTGCTCTTTAAGCTTAGCTGCTTTCTTAGCCAAGTTGGGGAATGAATTCCCGCTCGCATATAAGAAGCTAAGGATTTAAAATCTCAGTTGAAAATTACAAATGCTAACTTCTTCAACCGGTTTACACAGTAAACTGTGCTCCGCCCTTCTGTTAGACAAGTGTAATTTCGAATTGACAATACTTCTCTTCAGTATTGGGCTTATTGCCGCAAAGTTAAAGTATTCAAATTTCAAGATATTTGGAATCAAAGTCCGTAAGATATTTTAACTTAGAAGAAAATCGCGCTCAGAAATATCCCGTAGGAAAAGTAAAGTTAGTAAGGCTCTTTAGTAAGGCTCTATTCCTGTAACTTACGGGTTATAATATATATATATACACATAATTTAAAAAAAGGGTTAAACAACCACCGCAGGCTCACTGGGAGCAACTGCCATCTAAAAGTGACACCGTCTCCCAGTAGGCACGATGAAATCACATCGACAGACCGGTAAAACCCTCGTGTGCCTTGGGGACAGGAAGCGACCCAAACATGACAGCTTTCTGCATCCATCTCGCCAGTGCCTTGGCATATTTTTGGCACGCGGGTATGACTTCAAGGTTACGAACCAGTAATAGTTTCGGACCTCCGAAAGCACCAATAACGAGGGCAATTACTTCAACCAAATATTTTGAGTACATTCGTTGCAGCTTCCTTTGAAGGTCATGATACCTCTCATTTTCCTTCTCCTTGGCAGTAATATTGTACTCGGCCGGAGCCGATGATTCGACTACGAATATTGTTCGTTTCTCGAAGTCTAGGAGAACGATGTCAGGCTTCAAGCGTGCAACGGAGACTGGTATCCGAAAATCGTAGTTCCAGAAAATTTGGCACCTCTCGTTTTGGACACACAGTAAAAAAAATGGATCAATTTTGTTGCAGAGCGTTTTGCTCCAACGATCATTTGACTCTCGAGATCATAATGGTCTGTCCATTCGGATCACCTTGGTCTTCTTTTTTGGGTCATTTGTCAGACTAAACAAAATAGCCGCCAACTTTGAGCACTGATGTCATAACGACAAAACCTAAAAATTTTATCTAACCGCACGCAAGTGACAACTACACTTAACAGTTGATATTTTCTAATATCAGATTTCGTTCATTCCTTAACTTTTCAAGTACACTGCACGATCAGAAATCATAAAAAGCTCGCATATGAGCTAAAGTACTCTAAGAACGTCAGCCATCTTAGTTTGACTTGATACATGATCCCGCATCAGATCATTATGATCTCAAAAGTCGATCGTTCATTCCGGCCGATCAAAATGATATTGATTTCGGTATCATTTTGAACATGATTGGCAGGGCAGGGTCGCGGCAAACACCGGAAGAGCGAAAAAGATGGTAATAAAGCACACTTAGCCGCCTTATGTCGGTAGAGACACGTCGTTTCCGCATGGGTAAAACACCCAAACAGAATGTGTTCTAGGTACTCAGCGTGTGAGTATTATTCGAATTATTAAGGATCTAAGTCCGGACCAGAACCTCTTAAATTTCAAAGGGTCTAGGTACGGACCTGGCTCCCTTAACTTCTTAAGTGTTCGGGTATGGACCCGGACCTTTTGAATTCGTAGGGGTCCAGTTCCGGATTCCGGTCCCTTAAATACTTATGTGTTCGGGTCCGGGCCGCACCCTTGCTTCAATGATAACAACAAGTTTTTTAGCGAAATATATAATGATTTATGATTTAAAAAATCTCCAGTCATACAATTATTATTGGATCAGTTAATGATTAATTGTGTGATTCGAGATTTTTATTGAGTCAGATGTCAGCATATATTTCCCTGAAAGCCTTTCCTTATTCATAGAGAAGTATATAAATAATAATAATTCTAAAGAACAAACACCATCCTAGGGTTATTCAAATCAAACTCTATCGATTTCAGTCTCTTCTCTAGTATGAAACTGAGGATAACTAATCATCTTGTTCTCATAGTTTCTTACATATCCCGGGATAATTTTTTTCACATTGCAGTAAAAATCATGCTTTAATTAAATAAATGAAAAAATAATTCTCACAACTTTTAAAATATAGATCATGATTGAGTCAATTATCTGGAACTCAAAAATTATATGACTCTGGTTTTCCATAATGTTCATTGTTCTTTTCAGGGTCAAACTTTATTATCTAATAATCTAATCTATAATCTAATCCTCTATTTCTTGTTGCAGGTTTAAGTTCACAGTTTGATTGTTTACCAAATGGCGCCCCTATTCCTGGCGTTCCTCCTGCCGGAACTTCTTATGCTCCTGAAACGTCTTCTCCTCCAGCGAGATTCAGGACCAGGTCTCCTTTAGCGAGGCATCCTCCTGCCAGGTTTCCACATGCCAGTCCTTATTCTCCAGACAGATCTGCTCCTCCTGCTGAGTCACCCCTTCGTGACAGATCCAGGTCTCCTCATTTAAGGCCTCCTAGACATGGCAGGTGCATGGTTCTACCTACCAGGCTGCTTGCTGCTGACGAATGTGTCTATGGAATTGAAGATCTCAAATTTCTTCGACTTCATTCCCACTTGAATCCGCACCGGATATTTCAATTTCAAAAGTACAGTTTTGCTGCCAATAAACCAATTAAATTGAGAATAAGAAAGCACACCTTTAGGTCCATGGTAACACAAGAACAGATTGTTCTATCAACATCCAATGGTGATGTCTTTGCAATTTTGGAGAGTGATAATGCTCTTGCTGGAATCTATATGTATAATAAGAAACATTGTAAACGGGTGAAAATAAACATGAAAAGCGGCAGGGTTGCGTTTTTGACACCAGAAGAAATTAATGAGACTCCAGTGGGTTCCCGACGTCCAATCGCACTATATTTTCAAATAAACCAAGAGCAACGCGCGTAAATCGTACTGCCTCACATTGTCATTTCTATAAAAAGTATATGAACTGAGAAATAGTATTCTTTGTGATCCAAAGTCAAAACAAAATGTTACAACAAATCTGTAATTAGAAAATAATAAAAAGTGAATGCATTATGGATCCAAAGTCTTCAATATGTAACTGCCTGTGCCTGCCTCAACCAACTTGAAACTACAAAAAATATTACAAGAAGTCTTCTTACTATTTTAAAAATTGAATTTTCTAATGATCAGAGGGTTATATATTCCTTTAGTGCAAATTGTTATTGAAAAATTATATTACTGTCCTTTTTTTCCAAAATTTTCCTCTTGGATAATGTTTGCATATTTTTGATATGTAATTAAAAAAATCGTGGGAGTGCTTTTTTCAAAACACAGTTTTTATCCCCTTTTGTGATTTCTGGATTTTAAATATTCTTTCCGCTTGGAAGCCGAGTAAAGAATTTAAATGAAATTTTGTTCCGAAGTGAGAACTGTGTAACCAACAGTTTTGCTACAAATAAATTAAAAATAAGCAATACTCGTTGATATTTTTATTGTTTTTTCAGTGTTTAGTGTTAGAGTTTAGTTTAGTTTCGGAATTCATGCCTTGTATTATGAAAGTCATTCTTCGTTTCTCTTTTCATAAGCATTTTTACATTTTACAATAGTCCAAATGGAGATAGTTTGGTAAAGATAAAATTCAAAAAAATTATACGATCTAGCATACCAAAAGTTTTCCAAGTGAAGGCCACGAAATTAAGCCATTACGTCAAAATATACGATTATTTTAATTCAGAATGACTTTTTCAGAAAGACTTTTCATGATCTTTTTGTGAAAAGTATCGTGCGTGTGTCGTAGGAGGACCTTTTTGGAATTCGCGTGACTTTATACGCAATATATGTAATATTATGGTTATGAATTATACTTTTAGAGTCCTTTAAACAGCAGCCTCAAAAACCCCCTCCTTTTTCATTATTTGAATATCTTTAATAATAATGATGATTATTATTATTATAATAATGATAATAATGATAATCAAAATTTGAAATTTATGAATTTTGAGCGCAATATCGTGTAGTGTTATTTCAAAAATCTTCCCGTACTGATTTTCATGAAAAACCATTAATTTAACAAAATGCACAAAATGAAGGTTGCTTTTTTGAATCATAAGCCCCTCTGGTACTAAATCTCATGTGAATTTACCAAATTATGACAAATTTTGAAATCTGAGTTAAATTTTGTAATTTTTTTATTTTGACCCTAATTCGTATCCTGTATCCATTGCTACAGACTCTCATGACATTTTGCGGATTTTTTAAATTTTCCCAAAATGAAGGTCGCTTTTATTATCTCACAATTTTAATACCAGATTCGTTCTGAAAAAAGATTCTGGTTCCGACTTTGGACGAATGGGTCCTCCTTTCTTCTCTCCTTTTGTCCGGGTTCGTTTCTATACCTCTTCAATTCTGAAGGGTTCAGGTCCTTACCCAAATCCTTTAAGTTCTTGAGGGTGTAGGTCCGGATCCGAACCTTTTGAATTTTTAAGGGTCCAAGTCGAACCTGGACCCTTCAAATTCTTGAGGGTTGGAGTCCTGACCTGGATCTTTTGAATTGTTAAGTGTCCAAGTCCGGACCGAAACTTTATATTTGAAAGAACCCGCAACTTTTGAATCCTTAAGGGTCTGGGTCCAAACCCGCACCCTTCAAATTCTTGACGGTTCAGGTCCTGACCCGTATCTTTTAAATTGTCAAGTGTCCAGGTCCAAACCCTGACCCTTTAATTTCTTAAAAGTTAAAGTTCTAAACCGGACAATTCAAATTCTTAAGGGTGCGGTTCCTGACCCGGATCTTCCAAATTCTTGAGGCTCTAAGGCAGACGCAAACCTTGTAAATTCATGAGGGTCCAGACCCAGAGCCTTTAAATTCTCATGGGTTCGGGTCCGGGCCGAACCCTTGCTTCAATGATAAAAAAAAGGTTTTTATGGAAATATACAATCATTTATGATTTTAAAAATCTTCCAGCATACAATTATTATTTGATCAGTTAATGAGCAATCGTATCATGAGAGATTCTTATTTCATCAGGTGTTAGCATGTATTTCGCTGAAAACCTTTTCCTAATTATAGACAAATATGTTACCAATAACAATTCTGAAGAACAAACACCATCCCAAGGTTACTTGAATCAAACCTTATCGATTCTAATCTCTTCTCTAGTATGAAACTGTGAATAACGAAACTTTCACCTTCTTAAATCGTAAAAGCAATTTTTTTAAACAACGAACTGCGATTAAAAATAGTATATGAGTATTTTTATAGCAACTTTTTCAAGAAATGATTTTGCTCCCATAGCTTCGTACATATCCCGTGGTCATCTCCTACCCATTGTCGTAAAAATCGTGTTTTGAATATATAAATAAAAAATATTTTTCACAACTGTTTAAAATATAAATCATGAGTAAGTAAGTTATCTCAAACACAAAAATAATATGATTCTGGTTTGCCACAATTTTTTGTGTGTATTGTTATAGTTACTCTCTTTACGATAATGAGATGTCAAAAAAAGTTCTTCTAAGTGTCAAAATTTATTATCTGACTTTTATTCTGAAGAATTAAAAAAATCAGTTTTCAAGTTTTCTGTCTTGTCTCACTATCTACCTTAGAATAATCTAATCCTCTGTTTCATGTTGCAGATTTAAGTTCACAGTTTGATTGCTTACCTAATGGCGCGCCCATTCCTGGTGTTCCTCGTACCGGAACTTCTTATACTCCTGAAACGACGGCTCCGCCAGCGAGGTCCAGGTCCAGGTCTCCTTCAGCGAGCTATCCTCCTGCCAAGTTTCCACATGACATTCCTTATTCTCCAGACAGATCTGCTCCTCCTTCTGAGTCACTCCATCGTGTCAGACCCGAGTCTCCTCATTTAAGGCCTCCTACACCTGGCAGGTGCATGGTTCGACCAACCATGCTTCTTTCTGCTGACGATCATGTATATGGAATTGAAGATCTCGAATTTCTTCGACTCAATTCCCACGCGAATCCGCACCGGATTTTTGAATTTCGAAAATACACCTTTGCAGCCGATACACCAATTAAATTGAGAATAAACAATAGTACCTTCAGGCCCATGCAAACACAAGAACAAATTGTTCTATCAACATCAAATGGTGATGTATTTGCAATATTGGAGAATAATAGAGCTCTTGCTGGAATATATATGTCTAATAAGAAGCATTATAAACGGGCGAAAATAAACATGGAAAGTGGCAGGGTTGCGTTTTTGACACCAGAAGAAATCAGTGAGACTCCAGTGGGTACCCAACGTCCAATCACACTATGTTTTCGAATAAAACAAGCGCACCGTACGTAAACCGTAATGCTTCACAGTATCATTTCTATGAAAAAGAATGTCAACTGACAAATAATATTTTTTTCTGACTCAAAGTGAAAACAAAATGTTACAACTAACCTGTAATTAAAAAATAATTAAAAAGTGAATGCATTATTGTTTTGAAGTCTTCAATCTGTGTCTGCCTGTGTCTACCTCAACCAACTTGAACCTGCAAAAATATTGCAAGAAGTCTGTTCGCTTTGTTCAAAATTAAGGGGTAACACCACTCTAGAAGCCGAAAACAAGACTAGCTTTGTGAATTATTTTTGATAATATTAAAGAGGGAATAGGATTTCTTTTTAAAGAAGGGGTGTTCAAGCATATATTGAAGTATGGAAAAACATTTTGTTATTCACATTTTTATACAAAATGGCGCCGATGCAGCTGATTTCGCGAAATGCATTTTTTTAAAACGTCTCCACGGGCGGACGGATTACATGAAAAGTATGCGGCCCGGAACGAAAAACAAAAAATATTCTTAATCTATGTACCATTGTCTAAGGTACTACGTAGGGGTTTTTGTTTAAACCAAATTTTGTAAAAATGGCGCGACTTTGAAAAAAAAATCGATTTTTCGCATAAAAAAAGGCAGAAAATTGTTTATAAAATTAAAAGTTTACGTCCAATCAAAAAACGGCTACGTAGTACCTTTAAGAATGTAATTATGAAGCCACTGTCCAAATTTGAAGTCGATCCGTTCGCTGATGCCCGAGTTATCTGTCCGCCCAGTTCGAAAAATGTGGTTTCGAGAAAAACGCGTTTAAAGTTTTACTAACAGAAAAATCCATGAAATCTCAGCAGCGTTTACTGAATCACAGACACACCTATACTATTTTTAATAGAAATCACCGCACCCTAGTTGACACCTGAGGAACCCTAATGACATTCCACTTACCATTTCGACAGGTAAAAGAAATATAAAAGCGTGGGATCCGAGTGCGCCGCTGGAGCACTCAGTACACGCTTCGAGGTGCTTCGGTGAAATCAAGATTTCGACCTGTTAATTTTATTTTTTGCAATGGGACCAAGTGCACATTGTTTTTAGGCCCCTAAAGTACATTTTAAGATAAAAAAAAGAAAATCGATTTTTTGAAAATCCTAGAGTGGTGTTACCCCTTAAGTTTTCTAATGATCACCAAAAAAAATATTTTTCCTAAAAAACTTTTTTCACTCAGGGATTGTTAAAAATGAAGTATAAAGTCAAAATAGTTCTGCAAAATTTTTTCTAAAATTAGAACTATTGGATCTACAGAGGGTTATATATTCCTTAAGTGCAAAATGTTATTAAAAATTATATTATTGTTCTTTTTTGCCAGAATATTCCTCTCGGATAATGTTCGCATATTTCTGATATGAGATCAAAAAAATCGTGGGAGTGCTTTTTTAGAAATACAACTTTTATCCTTATCTTTGTAAGGATAAAAAATGAATCAACAATAAGCAATACTTGATTATATTTTTATTGTTGTTTACTGTTTAGTGTTAGTATTCAGTTTAATTTCGGAATTCATGCCTCGTATTACGAAAGGTATTCTTCCAATCTCTGTTCTGAGTATAGGCAGAATCAAGTCTTTATTTTTCAATTAATAAATATCATTAGCAATAGATAATTGTAATTCCTGTTCCCAATTTAATTTGCAGCTACAAAATGCAAAATATTTTATGCAAAACCGGACGGTTTTCGTACCTTTCTCTGCGTGTTTTGTGGGACTCGAAGTTCTCGTTTGTCGGAGGGGGCATTTTGCCGGCCACAGCCGTAAAAGTATACTTTTACGGAGTGCGCGCATGCGCTCTTGGTCCAAACGGCGACACTCCTGGCTCTCTCTTCTGACGCATGCGCGGTACATATCACAAATGTTTGTAGACTGTGCAATACAAATGTACAGAGCGTGCCGACCGGCAACACGTGGGTCCGCGAGTCTTTCGTTAACCGATAGATAACACATGTGTATAATAAGACTAGTATTAAAACCCCATTAAAACTTCACACTCAATACTCTCTCGCATACTAAAACTATATCGGTTTTGCATGAAATATCGTGTGTCACTCCGCAGCATGTACGCCTCGTGCTGCAAACATTGGCCTCGGACGTCAAACACGCAGTTTGCTGAGTCGTAACACAATATACTATTTCGCTGCAAAAAAATAGGCAAAGTCTGATATAATTATTGAACAAATTATTTGTAACTACTGTAATCACTAGAGCTTGGTTCTGACAAGATTAAAAAGGAAAAACTAATGCCTGTTCTTGAAAGATTTAGATTCGGACATCATTACCACTTCGTTACAATCAAAGTGATAAAAATAATTGGTTATCGTTAATTTATTTGTATTTTCCTTACAAAATTTGTCATTGTGAATTAAAATATTTTATTTTTATAATCGAAAATCACTTCTTAAACGATGCTACTAAGCTTTGAAGGAAAATGAAAATTCTGTGTTTGACTTAATTTGCCAAATTCAATATTTGCGTTCAAAATTTTGAACCACAATAAAAATTGTTTAAAATTGAGAGATTTAAGACACCATTTATCATTTTTATGAATAAATCTCCACAATTCCAGTTGAGAATTTGATTTACACAAAATGAGACGTGGTTGACTACTTTTGTCTATCAATCTTTTATACAAAGTAACGTCAACATTAAATGAATTATGTATGTTTTGTAAATATATCAGCGTTATTATGATACATAGTGAGACTATTTTTTTCATCAAATCTGCAAAATTGCCGTTTTTGCTACATTTAGAATAAATAATTATAATAACATATAAACTTATGAATCGTCTTTGACAATTTCCTTAAAATCCGTAAATACTGGATAAACCCTAATATAGAGCGGTATCACTTACAGTTAAATTAAAACGCGTAAATCATTATAAACATATCATTATTGATCATAATGAGAAAACACAGTCAGTTCTTATTTGCTTCTGAAAAAGACTGACTGCGAAAGTAATGAAAGATTGAAGCTTTGAGTACCATAATACATTTACTCTTTATTCTTATTGTTTCTAATTGCAAAATTATTGTAACATTTTGATCCGTCTTCAAATCACAAACAATATTATATTATAGTTTCACTTTTTTAGATTGAATTAGCAGTGGGAAAGATTGCAGTTCACACGATTTTTCCCCTAATTTTTTTTTTAAATTTCGTAGGATTAGGCGATTATGTCGTATGTCAAGCATACGAATTGAGAACCTCGGAAATCCAAGCAATTTGCCTGCGTGATCTCTCACTCAAGTTTTCAATACGAAAACTTGGGTGAATGTCCTACGTGACAAATTGCCGATTTTCGACATTCTAAACGACGAGTTTGCTCACCCTTCGTAAACATCTCTTTGTATCTCGCTCCTTAATGGGTCAGTAATTGCCGGGAAATTTCCCCGGTTGAGCATGGACAGCCTGCCGACACGTGCCCAGGCCGTGTTTACTAAAACTTGCGGCAGGCCCAAAGTCACGTACGCCAGCGTCTGTTTTCTCGTACCCAAGCGCGCTGCTTCCCACTTTCCGTTCCTATTTCTCTCTCTTTCTATCCTTCTCTCCTCTCTCTCAGACGCACGGTCGGACAACCGGGGAGCTCAACCGGACCTTGAAACAAACATTTTAGGAAATTAATTATCTTCCTAAAATGTTTGTTGAAAATAACAAAGAATTGCCGACAAATTGGGAAAAGCGGTCGATTTTTAAATAACAAATTTATAAGAATGATAAAAATTTAACATAATATGAAAAGCTTTAATAAGTAAATTAAACCTCCTTGGGCCGAAAATTTAGGAATAATTGAACGGGAGATTGATGTAAGTGCACACATGTACTCATGTCTACACTTACATCAATCAAATTCACTATATTTAAATTAAGAAGTTAATTAATAGTCCATGTAAAAAGAAAATACCTTAATCCATAGTTTAAACCTGTAATTACGTTTAGGAGTGCAACGGTTGTTCGGGAATGGTTTTTAAAGAAATTCCAATTTTGAATAAAAGGAATATTTTTAATAAACAATCAAATATTAACAATAAAAACCGAACGACCGTTCTACTCGCCCTAGCTTCAAAATTCCTTCGTTAAAATAAAGCTAGGATAGAGTTAAGCTTAGTTTTAAAATTTCGTTAAATTTAGTCAATAATTTATATTTTTAATTTCTAATTAAAACTTGTATAAAAATTATTAATTTCAGTTAGTGTAGTGTCACCGCGCGCAGGCTGAGGCGGCGAGGCCTGGCTGACGATCCACACCGCTCGGTTGTCGGTCTCGCAGCCAATCGGCGGGCTCGATGCCGTCCCCTCCGCCACAGGCAGCTTCGTGCGGAGGCAAGCGAGAGTCGGGAGCGACTCAGTTAGTCAGTTCGCTTAGAATTTTTCTGGAGGTCAGTCGCGTCAGCTCTGCCCTCCTCTACCGTGTATTCGCATACTAAATAAACACACAGTCAACGTCAACGCCTAGTTTTTCTCTTCCTTTCGTGTCTTCGTGTCTTTTCTCTTCTCGCTTCTCGAGAAGATCGTTTTAGTATTCCGTGGAGTGAAATCCGGTGTCCCGTCAAACGAACGAAAGTCGGAGTTCTTTTCGCGAGATAGTGAAGTAACGTCGTGAGTGACAGGTGACCGTTTCGAGCACTTATTCGCCCCAGCGAATTAAGGAGTACCACTCACGAATTTTGCTGTTTGGCACTCCTTTTCAGTCTCGCGAAACGAGAGCTTCGAGCTCATCCTGTGGTGCGGTATCGTGATAGCACCCGAAACAACAAAACCTTTGATGACAGGGAGTTTCCGGGGTTCTCCAGCGAACGCGCACACTATCCGCCGTCGGCTACAGCGAGCCGCGCGGAATAGCCGCCTGCAAGGAGAGCAGAGTCGGCTTGACAGACATCGGCCACGCTGGAGAGAGGACCATCGGCGACGTGCTCAGGAAGAGCACGAGAGAAGAGTCGCCGCCTCCCGACTGGCGGAAAGAGAGCAGGCCAGGAGGGCCGCCACCGCCAGACGCGCCGCCCAGGAGGAAGCGGCGTGTAATCAACAGGCCGCTGCCGTTCAGCGTGTGGTCGAATCTAACCTCACACGTCACGCCGCCTGCGCCACCCCTCAGGGATACGACCCTGAGGCCCCGGGACCCTTCCGGGAGGGTGAGTGGCAGTTGCTGGCGATCCGGCGCGGCCAGACAGGCACCCGGGACCCACGACAGCGTCGCCCGCGTATTCCGCGGACTGAACCCGTGTCGCTGAGGGTACCCCGCTTCATCGAGGAGAGGCGGTACACCTTTCCGCCTCTCGAAGTCGTCGGCCGGGAATCACCGGCCGTCGTAAATTGTATTGACCTGCCTCCACGACCGTGGGCGGTGCGAGTCCCGCCGACGGAAGAACTCCCGTCGGAAGCGAGCTTCATCCGCTTCCGGGTCCCAGCAGCTCCTGTGTCTCCCCGTGCAGCGGAGGAGCCTTCAAGCTCGCTCTGAACGTACCCCATCACCGCCGGGTACCCCTCAAGAGCGCGAAACGCCCGTCCCTCTGCCTCAGTAGAGGGAAGAAGGAACTCCCGACTCGGACGTTCTACTTTTGTTTGCCGACCAAACACCGGAGATTTTCTCCCCATCACTGCTGTGCTCGCCGCCGAGAGCACATCTCCGGGTTCCCGACGCTTCACGTCGGAACTTACGGTTCTAGGTATATTTTACTGACATTTTAATTTTCTTCATGACAGCGGTCTTCGCAGACTAAAAAAAAAAGTCATCGCCGACCGGAACCTCGCTAACAAAACAAATGGTGCACTCACCGACCACATAATTTTAAGTTATCTACCCTATCTATGGACGGTTTAAGCGCGTGGCGTCGCCTCGTTAAGGGGGATATTAAGCGGGTCACATTACTCCTACCCGCGAGTCAGAAAAGCCTACCACAAGGCATGAAACAACTCGACGCGTGGCTTAAGGAACAGACATCCACCCCGTCTGAAAACCGTCCCGCCAAGTCAAACTAGCCAGGGCCCCATTTGCGCCTGATTGCCGCCACACTAGTTCTTTTCTCTCTCTCTCTCTCTCGCCGCTATTACCGAAACAGTGAGTTGACTTTTTCCGCCGACGTGCGCTCGCTACACTTCGTCCCTACTCCCTACCTTTCTTCTCCCCCCCCTATTCTTCCTTCCTTTTTCCTTGTCACCCCCCCCTCCTCACTGTTTATCCTACCCCAGCCAACTTCTAACCGGGTAGATGACAATTAGGACCTACTAGGTTTCATACATTTCTGCTGAGGTCAATCCGGTAATAGTGCCGCTTTTCATGTTAATTTTCACCCGTTTTTTCAAGCTTTTCTGAGGGATAAAAATTCCAGCAAGAGCATAAGTATTCTCCAATATTGCAAAGGCGTCACCATAGAATGTTGATAGAACAATTTTTTCTTCAGTTGGTGTAGGCTTGAAGATAGTTCTTGCTATTCTTAATTTTAATCTTGAATAGGCAGGAAAAGTGTATCTTTGAAATTCGAATCTTCTCCGCGGATTCTTGTGTGCAATAAGCTGAATAAGATGAATTTCTTCAAGTCAATATCCACGCCTGTTCAAAGAAGGAAGCCTGGTAGATGGAAATATGACTCTGGCAGATGGACGCCTGGCAGGAGAATAAAGCCTGGCAGGAGGAGACCTGCTAGGAGAATAATGCCTGGCAGGAAGAAACTCAGCAGAAGGTTGCCCGGCAGAAGGAGACCTGAACTTGTACCTTGCAGCTTGACCAGACTTTCCAGAGGAAGAACTCAATTCTGCAACAAGAACGAGAGGATTACATTTTTCCAAAGTTCGTGAGACAACACGAATTTCTGATATCCAAATTTTAGAATCAATAACACGATTAAGGCAATTAGAAATCTTAAATGATTTAAAAGTTTAAACCTAAATTTATAACTCTGGCGAAAATTTAAAATAGAAAATATGGGTCATCCATACGTGACAGTGATGAGAAATAACTACTTTCTTTTAAATATTTACAAAAATATGAAACTCAGAAATCAAGGAATGTATCTGTGATAGACACGAATTCAACATGTTGCTAATGGTTAAAATAAAATAAATTCAGTTCTTTTTTTGGTTTTATTTTGAATCTGCTGGAAAATCACTAAATATTTTATTTCGGGAAAATTCCTTATCAATCGGGATAATTATCTACACTCATTTTTTATAACAAACACGTTCTGGTTTCCCCGGAATGAATCTAGATTAAACTAGAAATCATTTTGGACGAGTTAAAATAAAGTTTGGACAAAACTGGCAAAACTAATGACTATTCACGGATTAGAGTTATGGTAGAATTGGAATTACGGCGGGAAAACTATTATTTGCGGAAACCTTAAGAACATTGGTAAAAATACAGATATATTATTATATTATAATATTCACCAATAGAATTAAGAATAATCGTCAATGATAGGACCAGAGCAAAAAAGATCTGAGTTTTTTCGAACTGAGAAAAAATTGATTACTGTGGTAATGAAGAATTTGTTGGATGATTATTTTGGTGCCTTATTACAAGTTATGAATGATAGAAACTGCGAGCTTGTCCTTGTGAGATAATTGTATTTCATAAATCAGTGCAACGAACAAAAGAATGTTGTCACAATCATTCTGAACGTATGTGGTAAGTTTCAGTAAGATGATTCAGTGTTTAGAAACAAATATTTTTTCTTTAATTTGACAAGGCATTTCACTTTGGTGAATAGAAATATCCCACAAAATATTATATTAGAAACTCCAAAACTCTACGAGAAGTTTCTTTTTAGCAGTCAAGTTTTTCAAATAAATATTTCAGGGTGACCTATATAAACGAAAACTAATTTTTGGTCTTTTTCTTATCAACAAACATTTCTTCAGGTAATTCAAACTGAAAAATTGAAACTTTTAAACCTGAAAGAATTTTCGATTCAAGTATATCACATACTTAAATACAGAATCGAAGCATCAGACTCTTCTGAATTTAAAGTATTAAGAATTAAAATAAAAAATTTAAACTCATGAAATTATCAATTTTGCAATATCTTCAAACTAAAAAGTAGAAGCTTTTCAATGTATGGAGCATCATTTATCAACTAACATCCATTTTGGAGATTTGTACCTGTGTTGATACCATATTTTCTTTTATCAAAAAAGGGGGCTTTTTTGCTGTTATTTTTTGCTTTTATTGCTGTTTTATACATACAAAAATACTAAACAATAGAAAACTAATATGATCAAATATTGTTAAAAGATTCTAAAGCCTATTCAAATAATAATGTTTTTTTTATTTAAAGTATCAATTATAGGCTTAAAATGCTGACATAAGCTAACAAAATTTAGAATATTTTTAATAATTTTGAAAGATTTTGAGATTAAGTTGTTTTAAATGTTTCTGGAAAATTTTAAACTCAATTATCCAGGGCGTCAAGAGAATGAAAAAAATATTCTTAAGCTCGTTCTTTAGATTCATGAGAAAATTTCAAATAATTTAATTCTTGATGAATTCTCAGAGAAAATTGAAAAAGAATACAAAACATTTTGAATTATTTTCTAAAATTTTCAGAAAGAGTATGTAAGTAAGTATACCATTATATGGTAAGTATACCCTTCTACAAGATTAACTTCTTCATCAAATTGATTAAGAACAATATATTTTATATTATTTTTACCAAGATTATCTTGATTGATGCCTTCTCAATATTTAATTTCATTAAGCCAATTATAAAATTTTATAACCATGCTGATAACGAATTTGATGTCAATTCCACACAAAAAATGGCGGTTGCAATATGGCGGACACTTGTATAAACAACTTATTCGATTTCGATGACAAACGTTATACTGGAGTCTCATGAGTCGATGATAATATATTTGTCCTTATTTTTACAAAAATCATAATGGCGGATGCAATATGGCTGAAAGTATTTTCGAAAACTTATCTCATTTCAACGAAAATCAGTATACAAAGCTTTTTTGAGTCACTAATGAAGTGTTATTTATTCCGAAGGGAAAATTCATAACAAGAGGTGCAATTAAAAAAAACGCGAATTCGGTGATTCTCCCTTTCAATAGTCGCCATATTGGCTCCACAATTTTAATTCAAAATTTGAAAGTTTAAAAACTTATCTTTCTTCGGTCTTACGGTCCAATCAATGAAAAAAACATAAGAAACGATTACAGTTGTCGAAAAATCGTTTTATTTTCTACGCTTCGGCTCTCACTGCGGGCCTTCATTAGGAAAGTTTCTATTTCTAAAATAAATCGTGTTTTATGATAAGTCGAAGTAACATAAATTTTTTTTTTGATTATTACCTGTCGTTTAAAAAAATTTACGTAGTGTCAAAAAGATACATTTTTAGTCGATCATGTTATGCATAAAAAGGTTCCATAAGGTGAAGATTTAACTCGCATGTCGAAATTTTTATAGTAATTGTCAAAATTATGAGCCTTAACAAAAAAAATTTCTCTTTTGAGAGGCTCCAAACCAATTAGATTACATTTTTAATAGAAAAAAGGTTCCAAATAATAATTAGGACGGTGACAAAACAGATATTGAACTAACATTGACATTTATGCTATAGTTGATACTAAATGGACGATAATAATGTACAGGTCAAATTTTCATTGAACCACAGATAAGAAGAGCGCGCCATAGCTCTTGGATTCAAAGTTGTGAAATAAATTTTATTTTAATATTGAGTTTAATGTATAATACATTGATACATCTGGTTGATATTCAATACTTCAGTTTGAAGATTGATTGAAATTTTAGTACATTTTTTCATGAAAAAATAGATTCAATAATTCGTCGTTTGTAAGTGTTTTGTTCTCTTGCTAAAAGTCTCATGTTATCAAAATTAAAATAAAAAAAATGGTCAAAATTCCGTGAATGTTGAGACAAACCTGTGTTCAAATTACCGATTTCGCAATCTCTTTTATGCTCCGCAACTCTTGTTTTTAATCTTCTGCCAGTTTCTCCGATGTAGACTTTATTGCAACCAGTGCATTTAATTAAGTATATGACACCAGATAAATTTTCAATCTTGTCATGATCTTTTTTATTTAAAAGTAAATTATCCAGAGTGTGAGTATTTTTAAAATAAACGTTAATGTTAAATTTTTTCAAAGAACATCTTAGTCTTTCAGAAAGGCCTTGAACATAAGGTAAGGTAACCTTTAAATCTGTTTTTTATATTTTTCTAACTATTTTTTATGCTTATTATTTTTTTGTATACTATTGTAAATTTCATGGATTCTTTCTTTTATAACACTTTCTATTAACGGAAGTGGATAATTATTCTGCAATAAGGTGACTTTCAAATTGTCTACATTTTCTTTTCTAAATTTTATATTACTTAATTTTATACTCCTATCTACTAAACCTTTCTATTTAAACCAATTTTCTGACTGAACAGATGGCAAGAATAATAATTTAAATACCGTCCAGACCATGGCGGCTTTTTGTACCAATAGGTTATCAAATCACCTTCAGGCGTTTTAATAATCAACAAATCTAAATAATTTAAAGAATTATCTTTTTCAATTTCGTAAGTGAACTGGATCAAATCATCAATGCTGTTAAAAATCTTTACTACATCCACAATTTTATTGGTTGGTATATTCAAGAATATATCATCCACATAACGTTTATATAAGATGGTGTAAAATTTAATTTTTCTAATGCTCTCCTTTCTATATCTTCTAACACTAAGTTTAAAACAATGGGAGACAATGGAGACCCCATCGGACAACCTGACACTTTTTTATAGAATTTATTGTTAAATGAAAACAGTGTATTATTAAAAACAGTTCTAGTTGCTATTAAAATCTCGTTTTTTGATATTTTAGTTAAGTTACGATGCAAATTTGATTTTTCTTCTATGCAATCCAAAGCCAAATCTAACGGAATATTATCAAATATAGAAACAACGTCAAGAGAATATTATAATATAAAAATATTATAATATAAAACATACCAATATAATTTGAAAGTCACCTTATTGCAGAATAATTATCCACTTCTGTTAATAGAAAGCGTTACAAAAGAAAGAATCCATGAAATTTACAATAGTATACAAAAAAATAATAAGCATAAAAAATGGTTAGAAAAATATTTAAAAAAAAAACAGATTTAAAGGTTACCTTACCTTATGTTCAAGGCCTTTCTGAAAGACTAAGATGTTCTTTGGAAAATTTTAACATTAACGTTTATTTTAAAAATAACTACACTCTGGATAATTTACTTTTAAATAAAAAAGATCATGACAATATTGAAAATTTATCTGGTGTCATATACTTAATTAAATGCACTGGTTGCAATAAAGTTTACATTAGAGAAACTGGCAGAAGGTTAAAAACAAGAGTTGCGGAGCATAAAAGAGATTGCGAAATCGGTAATTTGAACACAGGTTTGTCTCAACATTCACGGAATTGTGACCATTTTTTTATTTTAATTTTGATAACATTAGACTTTTAGCAAGAGAACAAAGCACTTACAAACGACGAATTATTGAATCTATTTTTATGAAAAAATTTACTAAAATTTCAATCAATCTTCAAACTGAAGTATTGAATATTAACCAGATGTATCAATGTATTATACATTAAACTCAATATTTAAATAAAATTTATTTCACAATTTTGAATCCAAGAGCTATGGCGCGCTTTTCTTATCTGTGGTTCAATGAAAATTTGACCTGTACATTATCGTCCATTTAGTATCAACTATAGCATAAATGTCAATGTTAGTTCAATGTCTGTTTTGTCACCGTCCTAATTATTAGTTGGAACCTTTTTTCTATTAAAAATGTAATCATATTGGTTTGGAGCCTCTCAAAAGAGAAATTTTTTTTGTTCAGGCTTAGAATTTTGACAATTACTATACAAATTTGCACATGCGAGTTAAATCTTCACCTTGTGGAACCTTTTTATGCATAACATGATCGACTAAAAATTTATCTTTTTGACAATACGCAATTTTTTCTTTAAACGACAGGTAATAACCAAAAAAATAGTATGTTAGTAGGTTTTTTTTTTGTATTTTAGTTTGGTTTGACTTATCATAAGACACAATTTATTTTAGAAATGGAAACTTTCCTGATGAAGACCAGCAGTGAGAGCCGGAAAGTGGAAAATAAAACGATTTTTCAACAACTGTAATCATTTCTTATGTTTTTTTATTGATTGGACCGTAAGACCGAAGAAAGATAAGTTTTTAAACTTTCAAATTTTGAATTATATCAACGGTCGAAGGAAAGATAGGAGAAACAACTTGGGATCTCGCTCCAAAAAGTTGGTTTAGATCATTGTCACCACAATTTTAAGTTTTGCCATTCTAACGTCAGAATCGTAATGAGCGATCTCAAAAACCCCCGTACATCAAGTTTCAGACGAGTTGAAAACGCACATTGCGTCTAAGCTAGGATGTTTTAGGGTTACGTCTAACGGAGGGTTAAGTTATTCTTCTGAATGTTTTTGTAATTTGGTAAGTTTGAATCATGCTTTTATTTCAATTTATAATAGCTTTTTTCAGAAAGGCTTCTCATGATCATCTGCAATTCAGAACAAAAACATGTAATAATCTTGCGACTTTTTTTGCCATGCGAATGAAATACAAATATCTGATAAGGACAAATTTGGGGCATATATAATTCACAAGATAAGAAATATGTACAACATATAACAAATACTGTAATAAAACTACAGAATAATGATCAGTCACTGTGACCTACATTTTTAATTAGTGGCGCAATCACGTTTTAATCAGTTAGATAAAATGATGATCCTTTCAACTCTGGTTCCATCATTGGCCATAATCCTGAATTCTATTGGTAAATATAATAATGTATTCACACTTTTACAAAAATTTGTAAGGTTTTGAAAATTTCATTTTGTCCGGCGTGATCCGCATTATATTCCATTCACACCAACGGAAATACTTTAAAATTCATCAAAATCTTATAAAATTTGTTGGAATTTCTGAAAATGCTGCCAAAACTTTTAAAATTCTACCTTAAAAGTTGCAAAGTCTTGTAAAATTTCTTGCAATCTACTAAAAACATGAAAATCCTTGTCGTGGGCAGAGAAAAAATTATTTTAAAAATGTATTAATAAACAAATAATTTTTTTCATATTAGCCACATCGACGGTAACAATGGGGGTCAATTTTTTCGTTCACATTGATAAAACAGAAATTATTCTTTTCAATTTTACAATAATAATAATCATGATATTCCTATATATATATATATATATATATATATATATATTTATAAATTTTAAACCAAATTCTTATTTGGAGACTCAAAAACCACCTCCTTTTTACTGGAATGAAAATTTACCAATTCATTGAGATTTTTTAAAATTTGAGATCAAATTTTGTAATTTATGAATTTTAACTTCTTTGTATTCTAAGAATCGAAAAACCCTGCTGTTATAACTTATATGTGAATCAGATGAAAATTTCCAATTTCAAGTCAACTTCTTGAATTTTTTAATTTTGCCCGCAAATTTGTGTTTTGTGACTCGAAAACCCCGTTCATACTGACTAACGTGGGAATATATACCGTTTTATTAATTTTTCAAAATTTGAGTCAAAATTTGAAATTTATGAATTCTTTGAAACATCCCCTTCGTACTGATTTTCATGGATAATCACTAATGCAATAAGATTTACAAAATTTAAGTCGCTTTTTTGAATCCTCATCCACCTTGTACTAACTCTCATGTAAATTCACCATATTAATATATATATATATATATATATATATATAATATAATCATATAATTCAAATTTTCAAATATGAGTTAAAGTTTTTAATTTTTCAATTTTGACCCTAATTTGTATTCTGTGACTCGAAAACTTACTGACTTTCATGTAAATGTAACAATTACAAAGAATTTACCAAATTTAGGTTGCTTTTCTGAATTTATGGGTTTTCACCTCAAATTCATATTCTGCTATTAAGAAAAAGACCCATACTGACTTTCGTAAAAATCTACCAGATGAGCACAATTTTCAGAACTAGAATCAGCTTTTTAAATTTTCACCCAAAATTCGTATCTCGAGACGTGATGAATCACCTTCTACTGACTTTCAGGAAAATCTAAAAATATAATTAAATTTTGAAAATTGAGGCGCCTTTTTTGAATGTTTGAATTTTGCCCGACAATTCGATTTCCCCGACTTTTAAAATCCTTTATTATCGACTCTGATTAAAATTCACGAAGTTTTTCAAAATTTGTATCGCCATCTTGTACATTTGAATTTCAACCCCAAATGCATATTCTGCAACTCGGAAAATTCATCAGTACAAACTGTCATGAAATTCCGCGGATTTATGAAATTTCCCAAAAATTAAAGTCGCTTTAATTATTTTACAATTTTGAATACAAGATTCGTTTCTTATTTTTTTGGTCCAAGTTCGGGTCTGAACCTTTTTGAATTCTTAAGCGTCCAGGTCCAAGCCCAAGACCTTTGAGCTCTCAGGGTTTAGGTCCGGACCCGAACCTCTTGAATTTCAAAGGGTCGTGGTACGAACCTGGCTGCATCAATTTCGTAAGGGTGCAGGTCCAGAATTTTTTAGAAAATTAGAAATACGCTATAGGCTGCAATAACAACAATAACAATACAAAATACAGGATAAGGCCGATACTCTGAGTTGCCTTGCCTTCTTACATGTCCGTGTGATGAGATATCAAAAAAAGTTCTTCCAAGGGGCAAACTTCATTATCTGACTTATATTCTAAAGAATTAAAAAAAAATCAGTTTTCAAGTTTTCTGTTTTGTCTCACGTATGTACCTTAGCATAATCTAATCATCTGTTTCTTGTTGCAGAGTTAAGTTCACAATTTGATTGCTTACCTAATGGCGCTCCTATTCCTGGCGTTTCTCGTACCGGAACTTCTTATGCTCCTGAAACGTCTCCTCCTCCAACGAGATCCAGGTCCAGGTCTCCTTCAAAGAGGCATCCTCCTGCCAGGTTTCCACATGCCAGTCCTTATTCTCCAGACAGATCTGCTCCTCCTGCTGAGGCACCCCATCGTGTCAGACCCGGGTCTCCTACACCTGGCAGGTGCATGGTTCTACCTACCATGGTTCTTTCTGGCGACGAACGTGTATATAGAATTGAACATCTCCAATTTCTTCGACTCAATTCCCACGCGAATCCGCACCGGATTTTCGAATTTCGAAAATACACTTTTGCTGCCAATACACCAATAAAATTAAGAATAAACGATAATATCTTCAGGCCCATGCAAACACAAGAACAAATTGTTCTATCAACATCCAATGGTGATATTTTCGCAATATTGGAGAGTATTGATGCTCTTGCTGGATTGTATATGTATCACAAGAGGCATTGTAAACGGGCGAAGATAAACATGGGAAGCGGCAGGGTTGCGCTTTTGACACCAGAAGAAATCAATGAGACTCCAGTGGGTTCTCGACGTCCAATCACACTATATTTTCAAATAAATGAAGTTCACCACGCGTAAACCGTAATGCCTCATACTATCAATTTTATTAAAAAAAAAAAACAATTCAAACTGCCATATGGTATTCTTTGCGATCCAAAGTCAGAACAAAATGATACAAATAACCTGTAATTAGAAAAAAATAAAAAAATAAATTCATTATGGATCCAAAGTCTTCAATCCGAGCGGAAAACCTGACACGTTGAGCCTCAACCAACTCTAACCTAAACAAGATATTATAAGAAGTTTAGTGCAAAAGGTTATTCAAAAATTATATTACTGGCTATCTTTTTGCAGAATTTTTCTCTCGGAAGATGTTCGCAAATTCTGGATATGTAATTTGCGATATGTAATTTGCGATGAAATTGTTTTCCAAAATGAGAGCAATATAACCCTGCTGGAAGTAAACGGATTGAAGCTGATAGGAATTAGCGGATTCAAACGGATAGAATTTTTTTATCCGTTTGAATGAGCACTTTGCATCCTTTTTAATCATGCTCTTTCCTTTGTTAGATTTTAAAATGTTCATCCGTTTTAATTATTTTCAATACGTGAAGTGGAATTTAATCCGCCTCCATCCAATTCAGTTCAAACTTTTTATCCCTATCTATCCGCGAGATGGTCTCCGATTTATCCGTTTCAATTTGTCTTCAACAAAAAGTATTCTATCCTTATGTATCCCTTTTAATCCACCTTCAACTGAAAATAACCTATGGATATCTATTCGTTCAAATGCGTCTTCAAGTAAAAATATGCTATCGATATCTATCCGTTTCAATCAGTCTTCAACTAGTAATATTTTATCCACTACATCCTTTTGAATCTTTATGGAGCTAATAATATTCTATCCTCGCATATCAGTTTGAAAAAAAGTCTATTCGTATGTATCTGCGGTGCAAACTATAATGCTAATTCGTATTTGATGGGAAATCACGAAGTATAACGGATAGTCAATAAGTTTTTTGAAGAAAGGCTTGCAGAAGGATTAGTAATAATTGGCTCGGATTAATATTCTATCCGTGTTACATAATGATGAAAATCAAAGTAGTTCGCGGATAGGGAAGGATTAGGTGACGGATCGAAGGATTGTAGAGGATAAGCATTAATTGTCACGGATACCTTTTCAATCCGTGATAGGCGACGAGATAAAATCGAAGTAGTACGCGGATAGAAAAGAATACGGTTACGCATAGAAAATTGTGGATTTGAACAGATAGGCAATACATTTCATGGTGAAAAGATTGAAGATGATGAGAAATGATTGGCACGGATTAAGATTCTATCCGTGTTACATAACGAGAAAAATGAAAGTAGGTCGCAGATAGACAAAGATAGGGTGACGGATAGAGAATTATGGATTAGAACGTATAGTCAATTCTTTCTGTGGAGAAAGGATTAAAGAGGATAAGTAATGATTGGCACGGATAAGTATTTTATCCGTGATAGTTGACAAGGAATTTCAAAGTAAGTCGCGCATAAAAATGGACAAAGTGACGGATAGGATATTATGGATTGGAACGGATAAGCAATATGTTTTGTGGACAACAAATTAAAGAGGATAGGTAATGATTGGCACGGATAAGTATCCTATGCATGATAGATATTGAGGAATTTTAAAGTAGGTCTCGGATAGATGAGGATATGGTTGCGAATAGAGATTCATGTACTAGAACGGTAGGAGAATACATTTTTCAGAGAAAGGATTAAAGGGGATAAACATTGATTGAAACGGATAAATGTTTAATCCATGACAGGTATCGAGTTCAAATCTGAGTTATTGGTGGATAGATAATGATTGAGTCGCGGATAAAAAATGAAAGATTGAAACGCATAAGTATAAAAACAAATAGTAACATACGAAAACGTATACAGAATGATTAAAATGGATAGTTACACAGGACAAGATTATTGTTTAAACGAATAGACGGATATCCAGCAGATGAAAACGGATTAAAGGGTATAAAAAAAGTATTCAAAAAGATATTTATGGATAGATGACAAATTAAAACGGATAAGGTTTTAATCCGTTTACTTCCAGCAGGGATCCTACAGTTTTTCACCAAATAACTCAACGATAATCTAATCAATAATAATCAATAATTTACGGAATTCAACGAATTCATGGAATACAAGAAATTCACGAGATTCATGGAATTCCCGGAATTTGCAGAATTCATGGAATTCCCGGAATTCAAGGAATTAGCAGAACTTATGTAATACAAGGAAGGAACGAATTTACGGAATTTACGAAATTTAAGGAATTCATGTATTTCAAGAAATTCGCCGAATTCAATGAAATTAACGAAATTCAAGGATTTCACAAAATTCAAGGAATTAACGGAATTCACTGAAAACAATGAATTCACAAAATTCAAGAATTAACGGAATTCAAGGAATTCACAAAATTCAAGAAATTAACTGAATTCAAGGAATTCACAAAATTCAAGGAATTAACGGAATTCACAGAAAACAATGAATTCACGTAATTCACCGAATTCAAGGAATTCATCGAATCCAAGGAATTCAAAGAATTTAAAGAATTCACCGAAATTCAAGGAATTCAAGGAATTAAAGGAATTAACGGCAACGGCCATACCACGCTGGAAACACCAGTTCCCGTTAGATCACTGAAGTTAAGCAGTGTTGGGCGCGGTTAGTACTTGGATGGGTGACCGTCTGATACTACTGCGTTGCTGTTGGCGGTCGTGGGTGTGGTGAGCCCACACTTGTAGTTATTTACTACAAGAAACTATCCACCTAGAAACACTACCCGAATCGGGTACTGTCACGCTTACCCCTAGAGGCTCGCCGAAAGGGAAATAGCTTAATGGTATAGAACGGAATTCAAGGAATTAACGAAATTCACAGAAAACAATGAATTCACGGAATTCAAGGAATTCACGAAAATAAATGAACTCACGGAATTCAAGGAGTTTAAAGAACTCACCGAATTCGAGTGATTCACTGAATGCAAGGAATTCATCGAATTCAAAGAATCGAAAGAATTCAAGAAATTTATCGAATTCAAGGGATTCACTGAATGCAAGGAATTCATCGAATTCAAGGAATCCACCGAATTCAAGAAATTCATCGAATTCAAGGAATTCAGCGAATTCCAGGAATTCAAGAAAATCAACAAATACATGGAATTCAAGGAATTTACGGAATTTCAGTAATAAAATACAAGGAATTCACGTAATTCAAGAAATTCACTGAATTCCGTGCATTCCCTCAATTCCGTCATTTCCTTTAATTCCTTATGTTCGCTGAATTCCATGAAATCCTTGAATCGCATGACATCAAGTCAATTTTGGAATTTCCGGACCCGAACTTTTCGGGTACCCTTCGAGTACCCAAATCGCTTCGAGAACCCAATAATTTCAGTGACCCGAACTTTTTCGAGAACTCGTACCTGTTCGAGGACCCGAAGTTTCCTGAGATCGGTCAAACCTTAACGAACCGAACCCCTACTATCAGGTTGTCAACTTTCAAGTCCACGTGCACAGATGGGATACTGGAAACTGTGCACGTGAAAAGTTGGGAGTGTTACTACAGACTTCACTTCTTTTCTGGGGATGTCTGATATTTACAGTACTTTAGGGCCCCTGGAGTGATTTCCATAAGGACACGAAATTTACTTGATGTCTCATGTGTACAAAACACATCCTCTTCGGGAAAGGCTGGTTTTCATAGTACTTTAGGGTTCATGAGCTGGGTTTCTCGAGGAGAGAAGATTCAACTCATTTCCATATGTGAAAAACACAACTTTTCCGAAGATGTCTTGTTTTTACAGTACTTTATGTTCCCCTGAAAGGGTTCCTCAAGAACCAGAAATCCATCTAATGTCCTACGTATACTAGTTTTTATGTGAGAAGTATTTTGGGCCTGGCTTCAATAAGCAGGGGAGAGAATATCTTTCGCTTGAAGGTGGAGAGGCTCCTGGCTACTTGGGTTTGACATTGAGCCACGCGACACGTTGACGTAATGACAAGTCTATCCACAGTTAAGCGCAATACATTATATTGTTTTGTATTGCAGCCCAGCTCTCTTTTATTGTTTGAAGTAAAGAACGGTTTTTGAAATATCATTTTGCAAAGGTTAGTACGAAAGTGATGAATGAGAAGTGTCATACCTAACCAGCTGACCGACTACGGCAAGGGATACGACCAGGTGACTACTGGTACTGAGCAACCAATGAACCTGACTGGTTAAACGATTCATGAAACTCCACTAAGTGAACCAGTGAAATCTCACTGATTGTCATTGACACACTTCTGGCTATTTCAACCAGTGAGATTCCAGTGGTTGACTTTAAGAGAGCAATGCAGCTATTTTAGTACTTATTATAATTTTCACAACACTCTCATAAAAATGGCATGTATCATGCTTACGGTTTGAATGTCAAATGGCGCGTTTCAAGCAATGTGAATGAAGATGCATGAAATGACTCTTCTTTCGCATGGCGTGAAGTACCAAACAGTAAAAGGCCTCTTTTCATAAGAATTTTTACGTTTTACTTTAGTTGAAATGGAAATAGGTGAAGATGGATATATGTCTATGTTTTCAGCGAGAACTCTAGCATAGTCGTCTCGCTACCCAGTGATAGAGGAGCTTACAGCCTCTAGGTAGCATCAGCAGCTCTAGTCACAGTTTAGCGAAAATTTAAATTTTGGAAATGAAAAGATGCTTTTATTATACAACAACATTTCTTTTTCTTTTCAAACCTAACAACTCAATTTTTTAACTTGTTTAATTAATCAACTATAAACTTGTATTATGAATTTATATCAAAAAAGCAAATTTTCATTTATCGATTTTAAATTTTCGCGGCACTATGACTACAGGAGCTGGTCCTACCTAGCGGCTAATAACCTCCCTATTTCGCTTGCGTTAAAGGTTAAAGCAGAATGAAAAGAATAACTGCTTATAACCTCATCGCTGTAACACCTGTGGTGTAAAATAGTGGAAATTAAGAAAATGTTGGATTTGGAAGAAAATGAAGAACTGCAGTGGACACCTCCTGAAATTTGCTCAGGCGCACAACTCGCTACACTATATTTTCTACCATAAAATTTATAAAAATTATACGGTCTTTCATACCAAATGTTTCACAAATGGAAGCCGGGAAATAAAGCCATTACGTTAAAATATACCATTATTGTACACAATTCAATATTTTTGTTCATTGCAGTCGTTAAGTTATTCTTCTGAATGTTTTCGTAATTTGGGAAGTTTGAATGATGCTTTTATTTTAATTTATAACGGCTTTTTTCAGAAAGGCTTTTCATGATCTTGTGCAATTCAGAACGAAAACATTTAATAATCTTGCGACATTTACTTCCATGCGAATGAAATACAAACATTTGATAAGAACAATTTCGTGGCACATATAATTCAGAAGATAAGAAATATATAGCATATAATAAATACTGTAATAAAACACCAGACTAATAATTAGTTACACTGTTAACTACATTCTTAGTTAGTGCAGTAATCACTATTTACTCAGAAAAAATAATGATCCTTTCTACTCTGGTTCCATCATTGGCAATACTCCTTAATTCTATTGGTAACTATAATAATGTATTTACACTTTTACAAACATTTCTAAGGTTCTGCAAATTTCAATTTGCGGACGTGATCCGCATGATATTCCATTCAGACCAACGGAAATGCTTTGAAATTTATCAAAATCTTATCAAATCTGTTCGAAAATCTGGAAATGCTGCAAAAACTTCCAAAATTCTACGTTGCAAAGTCTTTAAAATTTCCTGTAATCTACTAAAAACATAAAAATCCTTGTCGAGGCCAAAGAAAACATTATTTAAAAAATTTAATAATAAACAAATACTTTTTTTTTCATAATAGCCACATCGACGGAGACATTAGGGGTTAATTTTTCAATCTATATTAATAAAACAAAAATGATTTTTTTCAAATCTACAAATTGTTCCTGTTGCCGAGAAAATGACCACTGATTTATTTCCGAATTTTTAAAAAATATTTATAGGTCACTCAAGGCTATTTTAGGGAGAAAATGCTCATTCCTAATTAAATTGACGCTATTAATGGATTATTAATTTCTGGCGCGTATAAATTGTGTTTTTCACAATTTTATATTGCACTTAGTTTTTTTTCAGATTTTTACAATAACATTCAAAGGTGGCCCAAGGCCTTTTCAGGGCAAAAATGGCCATTCTGAATTAAATTGACGCTATTTATTGATTACTCATTTCTGGCGCGCATGAATTTTGTATTTCACAATTCAATATTGCATTTACTCGTAGATTTTTTTCAGATTTTTACAATGACATTCAAAGATCGTTCAAGGCCTTTTTAGGGCAAAAATAGCCATTCCTCATTAAATTGACGCTATTTATTGATCATTTATTTCTGACGCATATGAATTTTGTTCTTTACAAGTCAATACTGCACTTAAATTTTTTTCAGACTTTTACAATGACATTCAAAGGTGGCTCAAGGTCATTTTCTCAATAAAACGTTGATTCAATTCAATTTTCTCTAGTTCTTTTCTGAAAAACAGCGTCAATTTATTCATCACCAAAAAAAAAAATGAGTCGAAAGGTTAAATAACTGCGTGTCATATTACTTTAAGGTCATTGAAGGTCATTTCACGAAAAATAGTCATTCAAACATTTTTTCTTTTTTATGGTAGTTATTTTTTTTTTTTTTTTAATTTTGCTCCAAATTAAAAATAGAAATCGCTAAAAACAGTACGATATCGCAGCTTTATCAATAAATGATCAAGTTTCGTTGTCAAATTGTAATTACGAAGGATCAATTATCATAAGTGCAGAAGAAGGGGTAATGATTTTCCTTTTAGAAAAGAAAGAGGAATACTTGGTTGGCGATAAACTATCATTCAATATGAAAGTGTGAGCACTGTTTTTTTATTATCACAATTTACAAAAAGCTCATTTTTTCGAAATGACCTTGAATGCCCTTCAAATAATATGACAAGCATTCATCAAACAACTTGACAAATTTTTTTTGTTGCTGACATGAATAAATTGACACTTCTTCTCTATAGAAAAAAAACTAGAGAAAATTTCAGTTATTCAACACTTTATTCAGAAAATGACCTTGAGCCAATTTAATGAGGAATGGCCATTTTTTGCCCTAAAATGGCCTTGAGCGACCTTTGAGTCTTATTATAGAAATCTTTCAAAAATCTAAGTGCAATACTGAATTTTAAAGAACAAAATTTAGGCCTGCTAGAAATAATTAATCAAGAAATAGCGTCAATTCAATTAGGAATAGCCATTTTTGCCCTGAAATGCCCTTGAGTGACCTTTGAATGTTATTGTAAAAATCTGAAAAAAATCTCAGTGCAATATTGAATTATGAAGAACACAATTCATATGCGCCAGAAATAAATAATCAATAAATAGCGCCAATTGAATCAAGAATAGACATTTTTTACTAAAATGGCCTTGAGCGACCTTTGAATGTTAATTTGTAAAAATCTGAAAAAAATCTAAGTACAATATTGAGTTGTAAAGAACACAATCCATACGCGCTAGAAATAAATAATCAAGAAATAACGTCAATGAATTAGGAATCGCCATTGTTGCCCTAAAATGGCCTTAAGCGACCTCTAAATATTTTTTTTTTTAATTCTGAAACAAATCAGAGGTCATTTTCTGGGCAAAAGGCCTTTTTTTAGGGGTGCCAAGTTGAATTAAAAAAGAAACTGAAAAAATCACCTGTTTATATATATAATTTAAAAAAAAAGTTAAGGATGACAGCTTTCTGCATCCATCTCGCAAGTGCCTCGGCATATTTTTGGCACGCGGGTATGGCTTTAAGGTTACGAACCAGTGATAGTTTCGCACCTCCGAGAGCACCTATCCCAAGGACAATTACTTGTAGCGAATATTTTGGGTACAGTCGTTGTAGCTCTTTTTTAAGGTCTTGATACCTCTCCTCTTTTTCTTTCTCCTTTGCAGTGAGTGATGTTGTATTCGGACGGAGCCGAGAATTCGATCACGAATATAGTTCGTTTCTCGAAGTCTTGGAGAACAATGGCAGGCCCCGAGTGCTCAACGGAGACTCCTGCCCGAAAATCGTAGTTCCAGAAAATTTGGCACTTCTCGTTTCGGACAATCGACTCTATCTCCCTTGGAGCGTTCGGCAGGCAGGGTCGCGACCAACACCGTAAGATCGACAAAGATGGTAATAAAACACTTTTAGGGCCGCATTATATCTGTAGATACGCGTCGTTCCCGCGTGGGTCGGACACCCTGATAGTATGTGTTCTAGGTACTCAGCGTGTGCATGACACGCTCTGCACCTATCACTGGGAACTTCTTGACATAAAATGCGCTCTCGGTATGCTAAGGTGGAAATGACACCGTCCTGGCATGGGAAAATAAAACCCTCTGTACCTGAATTAAGCCCTGATGATTTGAGGAAAGCAAAAGTTTGCTCCTTCGACAAGGACTGTTTTTCTATATTTCTGTGAAAGTTTCCGTGCATTTTCTTGTCGAGTAGCTCTTGGTGAAAATTTGCAACCTCTGCTTTCTTCTTTAAAATTCAGGCCAAGGGTCTCGGCCGCTTGCTCCGCAGCTTTGTAAAGAAACGCTCCTTCGCCAATTATCTCATGGTTCCTGACCATCTTTAGGAAAGGATCTCTGCCATTCGCAACGATGTGAGCTGTACTTAGAACAATCCGGTTATGAAGACACTGGAGATTCAGAAGTCTGCGTCCGCCTTGACGGCATGAAATATATAATCGCGGAACTGACGAATTGATATGCAAGCTTTTATGCATATGTAGGATCTTACGTGTAATGACATCAAGGGCCTTAAGCTCATTCTTCGTCCATTGAACTACCCCAAACGAGTAGAGTAGAACCGGGATCGGGGATCGGGGATCGGGGTCGCAGATACCTTGTTCAACGCTGACAGACTGGAAGACCAAATCTGTCGAAGATGATGCTTGTATCTGCTTCGGAGAGACACCTTCACCGATGTTACATCCTGAATGCGGTTTCGAGGCACGCCCAGGTATGTATAGGTCTCTCCAGTATTATGATGTCTGATAACACTTATATCCACAAGCTCAGGGTCCTTGGGAACGCCAGTAATCTTTCCTTTCTTCAGATGAATTTTGGTACACTTGTCCAAGCCAAAGTCCATCCCAATCTCTCCTGTGTAGTTCTTGACAATATTTATAGCAGTTTGAAGTTTGCTTTTACCAGAGGAATAGATCTTCAGGTCATCCATATAAAATACATGAGTGACCTTATGCTCGCGCTGATTAGTGTCCCCACAGAGGTATCCAGGAGAATTTCGTAGTGCGAGAGATAGAGGCAGAAGTGTGATGCAAAAAAACAAAGGGCTCATGGTATCACCTTGAAAGACGCCCCTCTGGAAGGTGACGTTGTTCGGTGTCACACGATAATTTCTAGATGAGATAGTAAATCTAGTTTTCCAAAGAGGCATCAATCTATCTATGCATCTCACTATGTGTGGATGTACCTTCAAGCTTTCCAACAGACAGATGATAAGTCTATGAGAGGTTGAATCGAAAGCTTTCCGGTAGTCAATCCAGGCCATTGACAGGACGTGCTGATGGGCTGCAGCGTCTTTACAGACACACCTGTCAATTAGCAGGTTCTCTCGACAGCCTGCTACACCTTTTTTTAAGCCACGTTGTTCGTACATCTCTCGCCATACAGGCTCAATTCGTCGAACAATCCTGTTGTTGAGGACAGCTGTGAAGATCTTATACAGCGTGTTCAAAGAAGTTATTGGCCTGTAATTCTCTGGGTTGGACAAGTTGCCTTTTTTGGCCGGAGTATAGTACGTCCGAACACCAGCCACTGCGGAATGGGCGTCTCCGACTGTAAATATGAGGTGAATATGCGGGCCAAATGTTGGTGTGTAAAAGTAAACTTCTTCCACCAAAAGTTCTTGGTACAATCTGGTCCAGCAGCGGAAAAGTTCTTCGTGCCTCTAAGTGCTTTTTTCACCTCTTCGGCAGTGATTGATGGGCATTCCTCCTCAGATTTTATGAGGCAGTCGCAAAACTCCTTGAAGCAGATGATATTGTCAGTATCTTCTTTCAACTCTAGTGTTTTCGGGATCTTGTACACCTCTCTCCAAAAAGACTCTACCTCCTTGGGCTTGTGTGGATTTTTTACAGAAACAGGTAGATCGCTGAAGAGGCGCGATGGGTCAGCGAGAAACTGTTGATTCTTCCTGATCCATCTGTCCCTCTTCTGTATTCTCCTCTTTGCGTCAGATAACAGCCGTATTTTGTCAACAATATGCTGCTTGATTGTCAGCAGCTTTCACTTGTTTAGTGTGTGATTCAAGATCCTTAGTTCTTGGGCGAACTTTCGAACCCTTTCCGTAAATGGTCTACCAGATGTGATGTAGTCAATCACACATTGAACACACGACAAATTTTGTCTTGCCCATCCAATCTTCTTGTTCAGTTGATGCAAGCGTCTTTTGGTCTTTTGATCCATCGTCGGTTTCAGCCGACGATGCACCATAAACTGAGAAATTGATGGTCCAGAGGTCGGACTCTTGCAAGATATCTCCACGAAGGATGGCATCCATTTCAGCCAGATCTTGGGGCTTAGGAGGAACTTGCATGTTAATGTTCTTTCTTGTAATGAAATTGCGATCATCTCTCAGAAGGTGCCTGCTTTCTGCGGTTGATCTCAATGGCGCTTCAGCATCTTCGTCTGCAGCTTGATAAAGCAGCGGTTGGGGAAGCGCTCCGCGTACATCTCCATTTTTCCGGAGGTTGACGACTTGATTTTGCAAAGACTGATGCGAAACGTGCTGAAGCTCTGGGTGTTTCTGGTACCACATAGTGTGTAAACGCGCCAAAAAGCCTCGGTGAACAGAGATAATATTGGCATCGTAGCAGTCTAACAAGTCATCCTTGAGTTGATCCGACCACTGAATGTGGGCGTTTCGCCGGTTCGTCGTCGTGTTTCAATCTAAATTATTTTCAGCACCCCGAACTCTAGGCTGATCGTCATTGTTTGCCGACCCATTGTCGGGTGCTCTGCGCGTTCGATTGTCTTGAACCGCATATACAAGATTTTGGTGTTTTGGTGGTTTCATTGTTGTTCCCACAAGCAGCTAGGGAAAGGGTTAGTCCATCCTTGTAGAGCCCCGCGTGCAAGGATAAGGCTAATACTCTGAGAGGTCGCCCGGTATCCCAGAGTCACCGTTTGAGACATCTAACCCAGGTGCCATTCAGCTTTTGGCACGGTTGTTACGCCTTCGCTTAGGATTTATTCCTGCGGGACCATCCCTGGACAATTTTCCGCGACTGGTTATTAATTATTGTAATCATATTCAGCAGAATCCCTTGGTACAGGGACCCTCTATCCGCAACCCGAGGATGCGTTCGGTGGCTTTGTCATAGGCCCTTCGGTTCTATTCCAAAGGAATCGAATCCAAAAATCGATATATATATATATATATATATATATATATATATATATATATATACTTAAAAACTCACCTCTTACTGACTTTCATGGAAATCTATGTACCAATATTAATAGAATTTCCATACTTAGGTTGCTTTTTTTAAATTTGAATCCCAAATTCGTATTTCCAGACTCAAAAATCCCTTCTTTTCTAATTTAATGGAAATTCACCAATTCAATCAGATTTTTCCAAATTTGAGGTAGAATTTTGTAATTTATGAATTCCAACTTCTTTGTACTCTAATAATCAAAAAACTCTGTTGTTATGACTTCTATGTGAATGAAACATTTGGATGAAAATATCCCAATTTTAAGTCAACTTCTTCAATTTTCTAATTTTGCCCTCGAATTCGTGTTTTGTGACCCGAAAACTGCGTCCATACTGACTAACGTGGAAATATATAAAATTTTATCAATTTTTCAAAATTTGAGTCAAAATTTGGAATTGATGAATTTTGCACTCAAAATTCAAAAATTGATTTTCACGCAAAATCTCTAGTTTAATAAGATTTACAAAATTTAAATCGCTTTTTTCACCTTAATCCATCTTTTACGAACTCTCATGTAAATTTACCAAATTAATTAAAATTTTCAAATATGAGTTAAAGTTTTTAATTTCCCAATTTTGACCCAAATTTGTATTCTGTGACTCGAAAACTCACTGACTTCCATGTAAATGTACCAATTACAAAACATTTACCAAATTTAGGTTGCATTTCTAAATTTAATTTTTTGAATGTTTGAATTTTGCCAGAAAATTTGATTTCCCCGACATGTAAAATTCTTTATTACCCACTCTGATTAAAATTCACGAATTAATTCAATTTTTTTCAAAATTTGTATCGCCATTTTGTACATTTTAATTCAAATCCCAAATGCACATTCCGCAACTCGGAACATTCATCAGTACAGACTGTCACGAAATTCCGCGGATATATTAAATGTTCAAAAAATTAAGGTCGCTTTAATTATTTCCCAATTTAGAATACAAGATTCGTTCCGAAACGAGATTCTGGTTCCGATTCTGGACGAATGGAGACCCTCTCCTCCTTTCTTCTCTCCTTTTGTCCAAGTTCGGGTCTGTAACTCTTAAATTATTAAGGATCCAGGTCCAAATTCAAGCTCTTTGGGGTCTCAGGGTTTAGGTCCGGACCCGAACCTCTTGAATTTCAAAGGGTCTTGGCACGAAGCTGGCTGCATTAATTTCGTGAGGGTGCATGTTCAGACCTGGTCCTGAGTATTTTTGTAGACATTTTTCCAAGAAATGATTTTGTTGCCTTGGCTTCTTACATATCCGTGTGATGAGATATCAAGAAAAATTCTGCTAAAGGTCAAACTTCATTATCTGACTTATATTCTGAAGAATTAAAAAAAAATCAGTTTTCAAGTTTTCTGTCTTGTCTTATGTATGCACCTTAGCATAATCTAATCATCTTTTTTTTTCTTGCAGAGTTAAGTTCGCAGTTTGATTGTTTACCAAATGGCGCCCCTATTCCTGGCGTTCCTCGTACCGGAACTTCTCATACTCCTGAAACGTCTTTTCCTGCAGCGCGGTCCAGGTCCAGGTCTCCTTTAGCGAGGCATCCTCCTGCCAGGTTTCCACATGCCAGTCCTTATTCTCCAGACAGATCTGCTCCTCCTGCTGAGCCACCCCATCGCGTCAGACCTGGGTCTCCTCATTCAATGCCTCCTGCACCTGCGAGGTGCATTGTTCTACCTACCAGGCTTCCTTCTGGTGACGAACGTGTATATGGAATTGAAGATCTCCAATTTCTTCGACTCAATTCCCACGCGAATCCAAACCGGATTTTTGAATTTCGAAAATACACTTTTGGTGCCGATACACCAATTAAGTTAAAAATAAACAATAATATCTTCAGCCCCATGCAAACACAAGAACAAATTGTTCTATCAACATCCAATGGTGATGTATTTGCAATATTGGAGAGTAATAATACTCTTGCTAGATTGTATATGTATAATAAGAGGCGTTGTAAACGGGTGAAAATAAATATGAAAAGCGGCATTGTTGAGCTTTTGACACCAGAAGAAATCAGTGAGACTCCAGTGGGTTCCCAACGTCCAATCATACTATATTTTCAAATAAAGCAAGTGCACCACGCGTAAACCGTAATGCCTCAAGCTCAAACTAATAATTCTATAAAATAACAATCTAAGCTGCCATATAGTATTCTTTGCGATCCAAAGTCAAAACAAAATGATACGAATAACCTGTAATTATAAATAATAAAGAAGTCGATATATTATGCATCTAAAGTCTTTAATCTGTGCCTACGTGCTAGACCCTGTATGAAAAAATTAAAGTGTGTAGAACGAGTGCCATTTTCTAGAGTTTCGTAAACTTGCTTATTGAGATGGGTGATTGCCCAATGAAAAACTCAAAGGACAACAAATATATAATTTATTCCCCTTTTGGAATACTGGATTCAATCATTTTTACGTATAACTAAATTTTACAGTATTCGAGAATGGACTGAAAAGAAAAACGTTTATCTCAATGAGCCATGCTCTTAATAAGAAAGGACAGAACACGTCCAAGCAAATACTATATTCATTTACAGGATTTAAATCCCACTTTGCAACTGAATTTAGGCAGGTATTTCCCTACGACGAATTCCCGACTATTTTCTCGGAAAATGACGTGAAATACCTGGAAGAATTAAAGGTCCGTGACGTTACTCGTGCTCTCACAGCTGGTGAACGCGTGCTAAGGAAAATCGATAATTATGTATAGATATATCTATGTCGCACGGCTGTTTCGACAAGATAACAAGACTGTTGGCAAACACCTTTATATCCTTATACAATTTTTACATATAAAAGAATCTTCTCTTACTTGGAGTAAGATTCTTATGGACTATACGTCCTTTCTATCTATCCTGAAAACTGAGTGCATTAATTGCCAACTCGTATCTAATCAGGAAAACCCTATCTGGTTACTCTAAGAGGGAATCGCAGTTCTTCCCTTAGAGCTGGTATTCTAGCCGACGCATCGGAAAAAAGACGAGCTTTCTTGTCAGGAACGGCTATTTAAGTGCTCACCCCTGTAGTAGTCAGGTAAGTCCTCACTCAGGTGTTATCTGTGGGCTCCTCTGCTGGTGGCAATTCGAAGATGGTTTACCGCATATTACTTACTATATCGGTATACTCTACCGCTTCCGTATCGATTTGTGATATGTTACGTTCCTCAAAGATGGAACTCCTCATCTGCCCCCTTCTTTAAAATGGGATTTAGACTGCGTAGCTTTTCAAGTCGCTAGTTCCAAGAAACCTGATCATTGAGAGTTACACTTGCCCCCGCTAGCTAATTGGAAAGCGAGCTAGGTGAAATTTCAATTAAAAAAAAAGAATTCCAGAGTAGTGGAAGGTAAGTATAGCGTTGTTTGACTCTGTGTAAGCGCAGATAAGTTTGTAGGTACTCCACATTTTTCAATGAAGAATATGTTCAAGAAGAGCGATTTCGAATTATATTTATTTTAGAAACTAAATTAAATGTTTGTGATTCTTTTAACATAGATTCCGTTTTTAAAGTTTTTCTCTTGTTTTTGTGTGATAATTATTCACTTTTGGTTTATTTTTTGTTTAAGGCAAAGCGATCGCTAATATTATTTCGAGAGCAAATAATAAAAGGTGAACAGAGGAAGAAAATTTTTGTTATGATTCTTGCATGCTTTAGAATCTATTTTATATATTTTGTTTTTTGTTTGTTTTTGTGATTAGTTATCACATTTAAGCGCTGTTATTTTGCGTGCTATAGTTTAACCGTAGTCGAGGTTGGCACGTCTTTCATTGCAGGCGATTATTGTCCTGAGGACGTATTGCACCTTGCAAGCAATATCCGTGGCCACTTCTTCTCTGTGAGCCATTAGAATTGGATGAGCACAATTAAAATATTTTTATCAGAGAAGAAGAACTATTTATTATAAATCATGATTTTCCATATTCTTTGTATTCTAATTACAAAATCTCGACGGGCTGTGAGGCACAGTTGCACCTAACGCTGGGGTAGCGGTTTACGGCCAGGCTATAGTATACGCGGAGTAAATTCCAGCGCGCCTGCAAATTAAAACATCAACAGTTTGTTAACTACTATTCCAATTGAGCTAAAACTTTCCAGAAAACTTCCTCGAACCTTTCTGAACAACTTTCTGGCTGACAGTTTTCGCGAGAGTTTTCGCTTTTTTTTAAATTCGCTTGACTCCCGAAACGCTAGAAGTTCTTCTGCACGAATTATGCATAGTCTTGGACAAAAATTATTAAAAATTTTTTAAATAAACATTTTGAACTTTTGCTGACGCCATCGGTCGCAGAACATGACAATGCATATTTCTGATAAGTTTTATTACAAAATATCAAAAATCTCCCATTTTGTGGCGAGTTGAAGTGAAGAAAATCAAAATATTTTGATCAAAGAAAAAAACACTTTTTCGTAAATAATTCGAAAAATAAAAAAGCTACAACTTTTTTTATGATGAGAAAAAGATGCGGAATCAAATTTTCACTCAGGATACATATTTCAATAATTAAAACTGAATACTTTAGTTTCAAGTGCTCAGGGGCCTCCCCACTCCAGCAAAATAATTCTATATCTCCTTCTTGCATCCGGCACCTCATTTTGTTTTTAAGATCCAGATTTATATCTTCTTCGGGAATTTCTTCACGCACGTTATTGAATTCGGTGTTTAGATTTGTACTTGACCCTGGGAAAACAGACATACAGATTTTGAAAAGTCCTTGTCCTCCATCTGCCATGATTTTGATTTCGCAGTTACCAATTTGATTGCGATTATCCAGTACAGTTTTCAATAATTCCCCACCATTTGTCCAAACCACTGGTCTCATTTTTTTTGTCGATTTGTCGTATGTTTCGAATTCGTAGTAGTCATCCTTGTATACATGTCTCAACGTATTTGATTTTTCAGGCATATGCTTATTAAAGGTTGCAGGGACGGACCTTCTACCCGCTGAACTTCTAATCAAATTGGTAAGTTTCTTCATCTCGTTTGTCGATGAATCAGAGTTCATTTGGTAATTATCCACTCTTTCGGCAGTAAATTCCACTATTTTTTCATTCATTGGATTCAAAACAACTCTTGATCAGGAACCGCCTGTAATTAAACTGAGTTCCTTATTCTCCTTCCTCGTATCATCGATATTATTCTGAGACTGGAACTTTCTTTTTGAAGTAGATGTTATTACTTGATCTTGCTGCTTTTCAGGTAATTTTTGCAGTAATTTGGCCATATTCTGAGCAGTCTTCGACAAACCATTATGACTTATACAGGAATGTTTGATTCCTCTGCCTATTTGTTGAAAGCTCTTCGTACAAATCTGGATTTTTTCTGGAGTCCTATCTGATTTTTTCTCTAATGCACCAGGAACGTGGATATCATCTGACTTGGCATACAGGCCTTTCGAGGCATTAATTTGATTTAATTTTTGAGGCACGTGCCCTCTTCCTTTCTTGAGTGGAGTGTTACTAGTACAGCGAGCTGCACGACAAATGGAACAGTTGCATATGTTGCCTTTAGTTTGTACTGTTAGAATCATGTCTTCATAGTTGGGCATAGTTAGTAGAGGTCTGGTGGAAATTTTCTTTTCTCGATTGAAAAGAGCTCGCTGGCAAGAGGTGCATATCGTTAATGGAAACTTTGAATTATTTGAACAAAAATTTGGATTGATGAATTCTCTGATGAGCTTCTCAATTCTATCGGTCATATTGACCGTTAGGCTCAAAGCGTTGAGTTAATGCATCATATTGGTCGAAATGTGAAAGAAGGCAGTCATTGAATTTTCATTCAAACCCTTATACGTAGAACCAAAGATATGTTTATTTTGTAACCTCTGACCTGAATAATGAACAACAAAAACCACTTGAATTTTAATTGTTAATCAAATTTTGAAAATAAAATCATTTACTTACCTCCGTTTATTTAAATTTATGATTATTGAGATTGTAGATTTTTTTTTGCAAATGTCTGTGAATCTCGATCGAGGATCGATTATCGATTTGTAGAACTTGAATTTGGCTGAATGGAATGTTTTTCGAAAATCGCCGTTCAGAACTCAAATTCAGTTACCTTGATCACTTTTCGAAGGTCTTGTCAATCTAAGGAGTGAACCTATTAGTCCAGGTGCTTTAAATACATTTTCCCCGAGGAAAGTGTGTTCACGATAGAAATTTTTCTTAATTTAGCTGATAGGATTTCAAGTTCAACGGATTTTAGACCTTTGGGGGCCCAGGAACAAATCCCCGTTGCCCGTTTTTGGCATTTTTGTCAAACCTGTCTTAAATTTAAGCCCAACGTGCATATTGCGCTTGCGTTAAAGGTTAACGCAGAATGAAAAAAATAACTTCTTACAACCTCATCGCTGTCACGCCTTTGGTGTGAAACAGTGGAAAATGTTGGATTTGGAAGAAAATGAAGAACTTCAGTGCACACCTCCTAAAATTTGCCCGAGGGCACAACTCGCTAAACCAGATTTGCTACCACAACATTTTTAAAAATTTACAACCTTTCATAGCAAATGTTTTCCAAAAATAGACGCCGGGAAATAAAGCCATTACGTCCAAATATACCATTATTGTATAAAATTCAATATTTTTCTTTATTTCAGTCATTAAGTTATTCTTCTGAATGTTTTCGTAATTTGGTAAGTTTGAATAATGCTTTTATTTTAATTTATAACGGATTTTTTCAGGAAGGCTTTTCATGATCTTTTGCAATTCAGAACGGAGACATTTAATAATCTTGCGACATTTACTGCCATGCTAATGAAATACAAATATCCTAAAAGGACAAATCCAGGGCATATATTATTCACAAGATAAGAAATATACATAACAAATACTGTAATCAAACTACAGAATAATGATCAGTCACTCTGAGCTACATTTTTAATTAGTGCCGTAAACACTTTTTACTCAGAAATAATGATGATCCTTTCAACCCTGGTTCCATCTTTGGCCATAATCCTTAACTCTATTGGTAAATATAATAATGTATTCACACTTTTACAAAAATTTTTAAGGTTCTGCAAATTTCAATTTGTTCAAATTGGTAAGTTTCTTCCTCTGGTTTGTCGATGAATCAGAGCTCATTTGGTAATTATCCAATCTTTCGGCGGTAAATTCCTTGTCGAGGAATATCCAAATCCTTGTCGAGGTTGAAGAAAACATTATTTAAAAAATGTATTGATAAACAAATAATTTTTTTCATAATAGCCACGTCGACGGGCACATTAGGGGTCAATTTTTTCGTTCACATTAATAAAACCAAAATTATTTTTTTTAATACTTGAAAACTCACCTCTTACTTACTTTCATGCAGATCTATGTACCAATTTAAATAGAATTTCCATACTTAGGTTGCTTTTTTTTTAATTTTAATCCAAAATTCGTATTTGAAGACTCAAATCCCCCTCCTTTTCACTTCAAGGGAAATTCACCAATTTAATAAGTTTTTTTTTAATTTGAGAACAAATTTTGTAATTTATGAATTTTAACTTCTTTATATTCTAAGAATCAAAAAACTCTGTTGTTATGACTTCTATGTGAATCGAACAGTTGGATGAAAATGTCCCAATTTTAAGTGAACTTCTTGAATTTTTGAATGTTGCCCGCAAATTCGTGTTCTCCACTAACGTGGAAATATATACGATTTTGTCAATTTTTCCAAATTTGAGTCAAAATTTGGAATTTGTGAATTTTGACCTCAAAATCGTGTTGTGTTCAAGAACACAACTCAATTAGGAACTTAGATTAGAATTGGATTAGAGGATTAGAAAAATCCTCTCGTACTGATTTTCACGGAAAACCACTAATTTAATCATATTTAAAAAATTTAAGTGACTTTTTTGAATCTCAATCCATCTTTGTACTAACTCTCATGTAAATTTACCAAATTAAACAAAATTCTCAAATTTGAGTTAGAGTTTTTAATTTTTTAATTTTAATGCTAAATTGTATTCTGTGACTCGAAAACTTACTGACTTTCATTTAAATGTACCAGTTACAAAGAATTTACCAAATTTAGGTTGCTTTTCTGAATTTATGGTTTTTCACTCAAAATTCATATTCAGCTACTTAGAAGAAGACCCATACTGACTTTCGTGAACATCTATCAGATAAACGAAATTTTAAATTTAGAATCAGCCTTTTAAGTTTTGACCCAAAATTTGTATCTCGAGACGTGACGGACCACCTTCTACTGACTTTCAGAAGAATCCAACATTATAATAAACTTTTGATAATTGCCTTTTTTGAATGTTTGAATTTTGCTCGAAAATTCGATTTCCCAGACTTGGAAAATCCTTTATTACTGAATCTGATTAAAATTCACGAATTTAATGAATTTTTTCAAAAAACGAGATTCTGGTTCCGATTCTGGACGAATGGAGACCCTCTCCTCCTTTCTTCTTTTTTTTGTCTAAGTTCGGGTCTGGACCTTTTAAATTCTCGAGGGTCCAGGTCTAAATCCGAGCCCTTTGGGCTTCCGAATTGTGAAGGGCCTAAGTCCAGACCCGAACCTCTTGAATTACAAAGGGTCCTGGTACGAACCTAGCTGCATTGAGTACGTAAGGTGCAGGTCCGGACCCGGACCTGAGTATTTTTGTAGCCATGTTTCCAAGAAATGATTTGATTGCTTTGGCTTTTTACATATCACTGGGTCATCTTCTACACATTTTAGTAAAAATAGTGCTTCAAATATATAAATAGAAAATATTCTTCACAACTATGTGAAATATAAAAGACAACAATTATATGACTCTGGTTCGACATAATTTTCCTTGTGTATTGTTATATTTACTCACTTCACGGTAATGAGATGTCAAAAAAGTTCTTCTTAGGGTCAAACTTCATTATCAGACTAATATCCTGAAATTTTTTTTGAAAAGCAGTAGTTAAGTTTTCTGTCTTGTCTTACGTATGTACCTTAGCATAATATAATCATCTGTTTCTTGTTGCAGAGTTAAGTTCACAGTTTGATTGCTTACCTGATGGCGCGCCTATTCCTGGTGTTCCTCATACCGGAACATCTTATACTCCTGAAACGTCTTCTCCTCCAGCGAGATCCAGGTCCAGGTCGCCTTCAGCGAGCCATCCTCCTGCCAGGTTTCCACATGCCAGTCGTTATTCTCCAGACAGATCTGCTCCTCGTGCTATGTCACCCCTCCGTGTCAGATCTAGGTCTCCTCATTCAAGGCCACCTATACCTGGCAGGTGCATGGTTCTACCTACCATGGTTCTTTCTGCTGACGATCGTGTATATGGAGTTGAAGACCTCCAATTTCTTCGACTCAATTCCCACGCGAATCCGCACCGGATTTTTGAATTTCGAAAATACACGTTTGCTGCTGATACACCAATTAAATTGAGAATAAACAATAGTACCTTCAGGCCCATGGTAACACAAGAACAAATTGTTCTATCAACATCCAATGGTGATATTTTCGCAATATTGGAGAGTATTGATGCTCTTGCTGGATTGTATATGTATAACAAGAGGCATTGTAAACGGGCGAAAATAAACATGGGAAGCAACAGGGTTGCGCTTTTGACACCAGAAGAAATCAATGAGACTCCAGTGGGTTCAAGGCGTCCAATCACACGATATTTTCAAATAAACCATGTGCACGACACGTAAATCATAATGCCTCAAACTATCAATTAAAAAAAAACACACAAAAATGTGAAATGCCATATAGCGTTCTTTGCGATCCAAAGTCAAAACAAAATGTTACAAATAACCTGTAATTAGAAATTATAAAAAAGTCAATTGATTATGGATCTGAAGTCTTTAATCTGTGTCCATTTCACGTGCCACACCCTGTATGGAAAAATTAATGTGTGTCAGACGAGTGCAATTTTTACAGTTTCGTAGCTCCGAGCAGAAACCCGGACACTGTGAGTTTGAACCAACTTTAACCTAAACAAGATATTATAAGAAGTTGTGTGCAAAATTTTATTAACAAATTATATTACTTGACACCTTTTTGCAGAATTTTCCTCTTGGAAGATGTTCGCATATTTTTCATGTGCAATTGAAAAATCATGGAATGGCTTCTTTTCAACAAAAAAATTTTCAATCTCAATTTCATAAATTCTGGGTGTTATATATAATAGGGTTCCTTTAGCATCAAAGGCGAGTAAAAGCTTCCAAAGAAATTGTTTTTCAAAATGAGAAATGTATAATTATACAGTTTTGCAACAAATAATTCAACAGTAATCAATACTTGTTTATATTTTTATTGTTGTTTAGTGTGAGTATTTAATTTAATTTCGCAAACCATGCCTCGTACTATGAAAGATATTCTCCTCCGCTCAGTTCTGAGTATCAGCAGAATCAAGTTTTTATTTTTCAATCAATAAATATCATTAACAATAGATAATTGTAATTTCTATTACTAATTTAACTTGCAGCTATAAAATGCAAAATATTTCTCCTTATAAAAAAATGAACCAAGTATTATACAATTATTGATTAAATTTTTTGTGAATACTACAATCATTAGAAATTGGTTCTGGTGAAATTATAAAAGAAAAACTAATGCCTGTCCCTAAAAGTCTGAATTTGGAAATTCTTCGAAATTCGAATATCCAGCGCGGATTCTTGTGTGGAATAAGCTGAATAAGATTAATTGTTTCAATTTCATATCCACGTTTGTTAGAAAAAAGAAGTCTTGTAGGTTTGAACTATGAACCTGGCAGATGGATGCCTGGCAGGAGGAGACCTGCTAGGAGCCTAATGCCTGGCAGGAGGAGACATGCTGGGAGAATAATGCCTGGCAGG
>CAKNYM010052497.1:268417-282612 GCA_932195095.1 Andricus curvator | reverse complement strand
TAATGCCTGGCAGGAGGAGACATGCTGGGAGAATAATGCCTGGCAGGAGGAGAACTGTTAGGGGAATAGTGTCTGGCAGGAGGAAACTCAGCAGAAGGTTGCCTGGCAGAAGGAGACCTGAACTTGTACCTGGCAGCTTGAGAAGACTTTTCAGAAGAACTCAACTCTACAACAAGAAAGAGAGAATTACCTTTCTCTAAAGTTCGTGAGGCAACAAGAATTTCGGATATCTGAATTTCAGGATCAGTCCCATTGAATGCTCCTATTTTCATTTCAAAAAAAAGTTATAAAAATTTTTCTTGGGCCTTCCTTCTCTTTTTTTATTTCATTTATCTTTTTTATTTTTATTATTATCAAATCATAATTCGTAAACAAATTTGGTCGTTGGATTCTTGGTTTTGTATTCAGGAATTCTATACATTCACATGAGGATTGGGCGTTAAATAGGATTTTGAATTTGATTTTAATCTAATTTAAAATTCTTAATTTAATAATTAAAATAAAAAAAAACTAATTTCTCTACCTTTAGGGAGCTTATAAGAGAATCAACCATTTTCATTGATAATAACAATTGTTCGAACAAATTTTTATCATCTGAGGCATTTTTCAAAAAAAAAAAAAATGCATTTCTTTAGAAGAATTAGAATTAAGAAAAAGAATTAGAAATAGAATTAAGATTTAAAATTAGAATCAGACTTTTATTCAGTGATAGCTCTGTGCTGTCGGTCGATAACAATTGATAATTTTCCAAACAAAATTAATTGAATAATGCATTTTTCGGCTATTTTTCAAACTAAAATTTGTTTTTTTTTCAACGTAACCAACTGTTCATTACTAATTTCCTCACTTTTTCCATAAGGGTTGATAAAAATGGTATAGTTTAGTATTGCGAAATAATTCTGTTCTTAAGTTTTGCTTCGAAAAAAATTTAGAAGCTTTTTAATGATTTTGAAAGATTTGAGGAGACAACATTTTTTTAAAGATTTCTGGGGAAATTTTGAATGGTTTATGTTTTATTTTGAAAGAATAATTTTAAGTTTTGAAGATTTCGAAATGTGTGGAAAAAGAATATGAACAATTTTTTTTTTCAGTATTTAAACAATTTTTAGGTAAACTGAATTTGGCAGGGTGTCAAGAAAATGAAAAAAATATTCTTAAGATTCATGGCACAATTCCAAATGATTTTTTAATGCATTCTAAGAGAAAATTTGAAAAGATTACAAAATATTTCAAATTATTTCCTAAAATTTTTAAAAAGAGTGTAAAAGATTTTAAAGCAAAATTTTGCAATTTTGCCAAATTAAACCATTTTAGAACAAATCTGAGTAAGTCTAAAAGATATTCGGAAGTTTTGAAACGATTCAAAAGGAATTAAAACTTATAAAGATATTTTAAACATTTTGTAAGGTTTCAAGAAAATGAAAAAAAAATCATTAGGTTTCTTAGTAAAATTAAAATGAGTTTTTATTTTAAAAAATTAATTTAAAGAGAATATCTTAAGAAAATTCAAAACGTTCAAAAGATTTCTAAAATTGTCAAAGAAGAATCTGAACGATTTTCAGGCAATTTCTTTAATTTTGCAGAATTTAACAGAAATACAGAAAAAAATTTGAATAATTTTGAAACATTATAAGATTTAGAAATTCTGGAAAGATTAAAAAGAAAAAGAATTTTCTTAACATTCTGGTAGAAATTTAAAATGATTTTTTATTTTTGAAAAATACACTTAAAAAAAATTGAAAAATATTTCAAAATTTTAAGTAAAATTGGAGTCAGTTAAAAATATTTTGAGGAATTCAAGAGGTTTTGAATAGATTGAAAATATTTGACAACTTAGAAACATTTCTGAAAATTTATCAAATAGTTTTTGATTCTTTCCAAACTTCCAAAAGTCCTAAATATCTTTTAAAAAGACTCGGATTTTTCCTAATATTTTTTAACATCCTTTAAAACAAAAGAATGTCTTTAAAATCTTCTAGATTCTTTTCTGACACATCTGAAATATTCAAAAATATAATATAATTGCAATATTTCAATATTTTTAACCAATGGAAAGCACTTTTAACCAAAACGCTGCATTTTCAATTAAAAATAAAAATAAATTAACCAAATAGTTAAAATTTTAACCTAAAAGGTCACATTGCTACAAGAAAAAAGCTAAATTTTCAACAAAAAATAGAATGGTTTAATTTTAAGTTAGAGAAATAAGTTTTTAACAATTTAAAATAAATTTTTATTATAATATAATAGTTCAAATTTCAACCAAAACAATGAAATATCAACCAAAAAAGAATAATTTTTCACAAAATATATGAATTTTCAACCAAATATTTTAATTTTTATTGAAATTTCCAACCTAATATTTGAATTTGCAACCAGAAAGGTTATATTGTTATAAAAAAATAATTTTTCAACGAAATAGATGAATTTTCAACTAAAAAGGATAAATTTTTGACAGGAATAGAATAGTTTAATTTGAAGTTAGAGAAGTAAGTTTTGAAGCAAATGAAATCAATTTTGAACGAAATAGTTCATTTTTCAAACAAACGGATGAATTTTCAACCAAAAAGATTAAATGTCTATGAAAAAAAAATTTCGACTAAAAATGGAATAGTTCAATTCTTAGTTTAAAAAAAATTAATTTTCAATTTTAAAAAACAACTAATTTTCAACAAAATACAAGAATTTTCAAACAAATATTTTTATTTTTAATGAAATTTTTAACCAAAAATGTTAATTTTCTACTAAAAAAATACAAATTTTCGACAAAAAATAGAAGAGTTTAATTTTTAGTTGGAAAAGTAAATGTTTGAACAAATAAAATATATTCACAGCAGAATAATTGAATTTTCTACCAAAAACATAAGCTGTCCATAAAAAAAAAATTTTCGACAAAAAATTCAGTTAAATTTGTAGTTAAAAAAATTTATTTTCAATAAAAACACTCATTTTTAAAAATAGACAAATTAATTTTTAGTAAAAAAAAATAATTTTCTACCAAAAAAGGATAATCTTTAACAAAGTACATGAATTTTCAACCAAATAGACTAATCTTAAAAAATGATATAGTTGACTTTTTAGTTAAAAAATTAATTTGCAATGGAAAAAAAAAACTAATTTGGAACCAAAAAAATCAGTTATCTACCAAAAAAGAATAATTTTCTATAAAGGACATCAATTTTCAACTAAACAGTTGAATTTTCAACTGAAGAAGATAAATGTTCAATCAAGCATGGAATAGTTAAATTTGCAGTGGAAAAAATAATCTTAAAACATATTAACAAAATAGTTGAATTTAAAAAAAAAGAAAAGATTTTTCAACTAAACTGATGAATCATGAACAAAAAAAATGAATTTTTAACAAAGTAGTCCCACTTAGTACATTTTTTTCTAAGGAAAGGATAATTAGAGCGCGAGTAGCGCGCACAATTTTCTAGTTATTTAAAATGTACATTTGTGAAAGAAGGTATTTCTTTCTTTGAATTTAAAAGCAATCATTTATTTTTAAAAAGTAAAATCAAATTATTTATTTATTTTTCATCCTAAAGGACCCTCAAGCTCAAATTTTTTTAATTTAAACGCTCAATAAATGAATAATTGTCAAATTCTCATAAATTGTGCAATTCAAAGACTTAAAAAAATATGTAAATCTACGCTGCCATTTTCAATTCTCTAAATTAAAGAATGAATCAACGAATTTAGAAATTTTCAAAATTATCTTACAAATTTATAATTGTTTAATTGTTATTCATGAATGAAAAATTGTTTTGAAATCTATTTGAAATATTCTCCTAGAATTATCATTTTATAAAATAAAAAATAGTTTAAAACTTTTCCAGGAATCCTGAGAAAGTTTGTGTATTATCTTGAAACCTCTCAAAATCCTCAAATAGCTTCAAAACTTTATTTCAAAATGTTCGAAAATATACATTTTGTTTTCAAAATTTTGGAATGTTTTCAAATTTTTCAGATGTTTAGATCCTGGAAAATTAAAAAAATCACTTAAAATGTTCCAAATTATTTTTACTATCGTGAAACCTTTGTTCCCTTTAATTTATACTTCCATGCATAAACAATATTACACTTATAAATATAGCCTTATCTAAGCATAAAGTGTTATAATACTGAAAAAAATTGTACGTGAAATTTTAAGAATGATTAGATACAAAATATCAGTCATTTTTAACGTAAATTATAGAAATATAATATTTTTATAATAATAATATAGGTATTTTTTGACAAACATCAGACCAAATAAAAAGAGATTAGTTGTTGAATCCTTTATTGCACACTTTCAGTAGCCAACGTTTCGAAAACATGTTTTCCTCATCAGGACAAAAAAATTTTGTAGTTCATCAACATCTTAAAAATTTCTATAGATTCCTATTCCTCTTCTTCATTGCTATGTTAATACATAAATTAATTTTAGTTTCAATTAATATCATTCAAGTAAAATTTTTTTTGAGGTTAAAAAATTGTAATTGAAATATTTACGACATAATTCATTATATTTTCATTGTAAAATTTAAAGTTTATCTTTACTAAGGATTTTCGTCATCGAATTCCAATATCTTCAATAATCTATTGAGAAGGGAAAAATTGTTAATTTTCTAGTTAAAATGAAATTAACTTATTCATTTATCAATTTTTTAAATAATTATCAATCCAACATAATTTTGTAACAAATCTGTTATGTCAAAATTTGATTTGAAGTTCAAGTACCTATCATTATAAATAAACATAAAGACAACTGTGATTCTAAAGATCCTTGGATAATCAATTTTAGTAATGTTGATATTCCAGACATAGTTAACGACATTTTAAGGTTAGGAAATAAATATAACATAATTTTTTACAGAATAATAAAACTACACATGTTGATAGAGTCTTAGCACAAACCATTAATTAGGTTAGGTTTGAAAGCAGCTTTAAGCTGTACCTCGCCCTTTGGGTTCTTATTTTAACTCTAACTACCATGTATATATCCTTCTTGTTACGAACTCAATAAAGATTTATTATTATTATTATTATTAATAAAAAACAAACATTTATCAAAACTAACAAACGATTACTAATAACTCATGCAGATAATAGTAACATTACAGTAATACTTAAAAAGGAATCTTATAATAAAAAAATGCAAGAATTATTAAATGATAATACCACTTATGAAAAATTAAATGAAAACCCTGAAAGGAATTTAAAAAAACATTCAAATTGTTAAATTCTTGGCGAATTAATGGATATTTAGGTGAAGAATTATTACGCAAAGATATTTTAGTTCATGATACTAACAGTCCTAGAATTTATGGATTACCTAAAGTTCATAAAAAAAATGGTCCACTTCGACCTGTAGTTTCATTAATAAACTCACCTACTTATAAAATGGCTAATATGTTTAATAGCATTCCTAAAAAAGCATTAATGATACCAAAATATCAAGTAAAAAATTCTTTTGAATTTAAAAATAACATAATTATTAAAACAATTCCATGTGATCATATCATGGCTTCTTTAGATGTATCTTCATTATTTACGAATGTGCCAATTGCTTTAGTTATCAATAGTACTTTAAGTACATGGATTTATATAAAAAACTATACAAAACTATTGATAAATTTGAAGAAGGAATAAAATTTTCAATGGAACAAACAGTATTTAAATTTAATAACAATTTTTTACAGACAAATATTTGGAACACCTATGGGTTCTCCAATTTCTCCAACATTAGCTGATCTAGTTATGCAAGACTTAGAATCAAATGTCACAAATAATTTAAATTTTTCTTTACACACATATTTTAGATACGTTGATGATACTTTCATTATATTACCGAAAGATAAATTATTTTACATTATAAATCAATTTAATTTTTATCATCCAAGACTTAAATTTACACATGAAATTTAAAATAATAATTCTATTTCTTTTTTAAATGTTAAAGTTATAAAAACTGATTCAGGTAATATTATTACAGATTGGTTTCGTAAAAATACTTATTCTGGTAGATATTTAAATTTTCTTTCAAACCATCCAATACAACATAAAACTTCAATAGTAAAAAATGTTATTGACACAGCTTTAAAATTATCAGATGAATCATTTCACAGTTCAAATATTGAATTTATTACAAAAAATTTATATTTAAATAATTACCCAACATAATTCGTTCAAACTCATCTTAATAATAAAATTAAATCAATTACAGTTTGTTTATCCAACCAAAATAATATAAATATAGTTAGAAATTAAAATTTTAAACCAATAGTATCAATTTCTTATTATGGAAAGTTATATTTTGAAATTGAAAGAATTTTAAATGATTTTAATATTACAGCAAATTTTAGAATTGACTCTAAACTTGATAAATTCATAAAATTAGGAAAAGATATATTAGATAAATTGCAACTCACTGATGTAGTATATAAAATTCAATGTTTGAATTGTGAAGAATGTTATGTGGGTAAAACTAGTAGATTACTTGCTACAAGAATAAAAGAACATCATGATAATTTTAGACAAAATCCTAAAAACCATGAAGTCATAGCAAAACATCAGGTTGAAACTGGACATTTTATTGATTGGGATAATGTTATAGTTTTACATCATGAACCTAATGAATTTAAAAGATTAATAGCAGAAATGTTTTTTAGAAAGAAAAACAGCAATAATTGTTCGAATATAATTTCAGATCCTAATAATTATAGTCTAATATATAATATAATTATTGATTCTCTAATTTAATAAAAAAATTATTTGAATTTTCAAAATTCCAAATTCATGAATTTTTCTATTATATAAGAAAAAAAGAAAGAAATGTTTTCTTTTTCTTTTACACTATTGGTACATACATTAATCATGAATAATAATATTTTAAATTTCAAAACAATTTATAAATTTGTAGATAATTTTTAATTTTCTAACTCCTTCAATTCAATATAGTAATTAGATTTATTTAGAAACTATAGCACCTTATAATATAAATTGATGATACGTCATTGCTAATTTCTGTCGTTGTTAAGATTTCTCTTCCTCTCTTTTTCTCAATTTCTCTTCGCAAAAATGGAGCATAACGATTGTGATGTCTCTGATATAATTTTAACTAAATTAACTAAATTATTATTGTTGTAAGCATGAAATTTAGAATATATAAAACAATTTAAAGGAATCAATAATTTTTAACCAAATTTAACTGGAAAATGAAGATTTTTAAGGTAATTATTTCAATTACAATTTTCTAACCTCAACAAAAATTTTACTTACATGATATTAATTAAAACTAAAATTAATTTATATATTGACACAGAAATGAAGAAGAGCAATAGGAATCTATAGAAATTTTTAAGATGTTGATGAACTCCAAAATTTTTTTGTCCTGATGAGGAAAACATGTTTTCGAAACGTTGGCTACTGAAAGTGTGCAATAAAGGATTCAACAACTAATCTCCTTTTATTTGGTCTGAAGTATGTCAAAAAAATACCTATATTATTATTATAAATTTGTATCACTCAGACAAACAACATCGCTCAAAAACACTATCATCAATCTAGAAATATAATATGTTAATTACCCCGGACTGTGTAAAGTCACATGCACATAACCTGCTGCTTTCTCTATGCCTCATGTAAAAAATAACATTCACAAATTGTGATTTTTCATTTTTCTGTAATTTTACAGAATAGCTGGTATTATGTGAAAAATTTTTCGGAGTAGAATTTAAGGATTTTCTTGTTTTGGGGAAGATAAATCGGAGACTTTCTGCGTAAAATACAAACATCATTATTTTCCACTAAGGATTCGTCGTGTGGTTTACTTCGCCTTCTAGTGTTTATTTCTTCTTCTTAGTGCTTACTTCTTCTTCTTCTTAGTCTCCATGGATAATAGACATAAGGAGACCAAAATGTAACCGAAAATAAGCAAATTTTTGTCGCATAAAAAGGGTTACAATACTGCCCGAGTTATGGCGCTAGTGTTGCACGTAGAAAAATGGCCGCCGTATATGTTGACATCTTACATTATTTACCAATGAGATTTTCATAGAAATGTATAAATTATTATTAAGACGCAGAAAATTTATTTTACTTATCTCGATATATCGGTCATTCTATGTAATTGAAGTGATCCTGCAATAGACGTGGTAGGTACTTCAGATTTATTGCACAAACGTGGAAAACAATAAGGATATAACTGATCAGTTTTCATTCTTGTACGCATACACATCACAGAACTGATATCGGACTTCCACTTGAATATAACAGTTTTTACATTCCAATATTCTTTAAATGCCTCAACAAATTGTTTGAGCTATTTAGGAATTTTGTATTTTTGTTTAGGGTTATATCACAGGTTATATTCACACGGACCATGACAACGGCCATCGTTACCCGTACCACACTAGCGCCCCGCTCGAGAAAATCTAGCATTTCGATGCGTTATTGTACATCCGACAGAAAAATGCTCGTTTTTGGTGAAGTCAATTTACAGGACTTTGGGCTCCTTATGTCTATTCTCCATGGGTACGTCATTGAAATTTGATTCTCACTTCAGACCTGTTTTTATCCAAAAAAGTTGTACTAAAATGTCGCTTAGTGGCATCAAAATAAAATGGCATTAGAATAGAGCCAGCCGAGACTATATTTTTGGAGGACTGTTTCAATACTGTTTCAATACTTTTCAAACTGTTTCAAATTCAAGCCAAGATGTCATTAGACGGACTAAAAATATACAGGGTGGGCAAGAAATCCGAAGAAAAATGTCGGCCAATCAAAGTTGTCTTTAAAGATACAAGCTCTTCCATCAAGCTCTTGCGCCTAAAATCAAAATATGAGGGCCCTTATACCTTTCACGCTGATCAGACCTTAATGCAAAGGGATCTTCTAAAAAAACTGAGGATCGAATTACAAGATCTTCATGATAGAGGACAAACTAATAAAACTATCAGATTCTTCAATGGGACTCCAAGGATAATTGATATCCAATCTCCAAAGAAAACAAAAAACTGAAGGAAGTCCCAGCAGGTGCACTTACGTCATCTCCACCAGCAGAAATCTCCGTCTATTATCAAAATGTGAGGGGCTTACGTACTAAATTAAGAGATTTAGGAAACGCGACATCAGTCTCCTCAACATCGTGGGATGTTATTATATTAACTGAAACTTGGTTACATCCAGGAATAAGCGACGCTGAACTAGGCCTAAGTAAATACAATATTTTTCGTAAAGATAGATCACCAAATACTAGTGCATGCGAGAGAGGGGGCGGAGTTTTAATCGCAGTAAGTAAAACATTATGTTGTAATCAGGTGTCTATTTCTGAAAGCTCGGTAGAACAGATTTTTGTTAAGATCAATATATTTCACACCGATTATATCATTAGCTCTGTTTACATTCCTCCCGCCGCCTCACTAGATGCCTAGCTAAACCATGTGACCACAGTAAACAGCGTAGCTAGTCAATATCCTCTCGCAAAACTTCTAATAGCAGGCGATTATAATTTACCCGGAATTTCTTGGATCAATGATGATATAGGAGTTACAATAGAATCGGAACTCTCAGCTAGAGGTGCTATATTAAATTCAGCTGAAATTTTATCTGAAAAATTTAGTTTTTTGAATCTCAATCAAATAAATAAGATAATAAACAAACGTGGTAACATCTTAGATTTAGCCTTTGCAAATATCGAAGAATTGAATACTCAAGTTGCAATAGATCCCTTAGTTCGCTGTGGCTCACATCACCCACCCTTTGAAATAATCATAAGGTTACCATGTCTTCCCTCCCATACATCAGATGTCCTTTTTACCCTTGATTTCCAGAATGCTAATTATGAAGAAATTTTAGAATACCTTGCAGAGGTGAACTGGTCCTCTGAACTAACAGATGATAACATCGAAATAGCGGTTGAACATTGTTATTATCATATTAATTTTGTAATACACAAATATGTACCACCAAAAAAGGTGTTTATAACAACATACCCTAGATGGTTCAATTTAGAATTAAAACAATTAATCTGGTCGAAAAAGAAAGCTCACAAAAAATATAAACAAAAACAAACACTAGCTAACTATGAGGTATTCAGCTCATTTAGACACAGATTCAATAAATTAAACGAATCCTTGCGTTCTAAATATATAAGTAAAATAGAAAACGATATTGAGGATAATATAGAGACCTTCTGGCGATTTGTCAACGATAAAAATAGTAAAGCTCCTGTTCCGAATAATACGACTCATAATGGCAGGGTAACGAATGGTGGCAAGGAAACTGTTGATGCATTTGCGGATTACTTTAAATCAGTACACATCAGTAGTGATCCAGAGAATATATCACTCGACTATGATTATAACGTAGGTTTGTCAAGTCTAGAAATACGTCCACAGTTAATTTTCAACAAAATAATGAATTTAGACCCGCATAAAGGGGCTGGTCCTGATGGTGTGCCTCCTCGTTTCTTTATTGAATGTTGCTCTGTCCTTTCGGAACCCCTGAGTATACTATTCAACAAATCACTTAAAAGTGGGGAATTTCCAAAATGTTGGAAGGTTGCTCTAGTAACCCCAATACACAAAGCTGGCCCTCGACAGCAAGTAATAAATTATAGACCTATATCCATACTGAACGTTGCTTCTAAACTTCTCGATAATATTGTGGCCGATCGCCTACAGAATTCTTTTAGTAAAATACTTTCTGACGAGCAACACGGCTTTCGTCCAAAAGCGATCTACCGTTGCAAACCTCACAGTTTATAGAGAATATATAACAAAATGTATGGATTCAGGCAATCAAGTGGACGCAATCTATACTGATCTTGCAAAGGCATTCGATCGAGTCAATCATAATCTGTTATTATCTAAACTAAAAGCATACGGTGTCACTGGATCAGTACTTTTATGGCTTAGTAGTTATTTGAAGGAGAGATCTCAGTATGTGAGAATTGGAAATTTTGAATCTGAAAGTTTTTGTCCAAACTCTGGTGTCCCACAGGGCTCCCATTTGGGACCAGTTTTATTCCTCATTTTTATTAACGATATTATCAAAGTAGTTAAATTTGTAAACATTCTTCTGTATGCTGATGATCTCAAAATATTTTGTAAAGTAAATTCTACTGAAGATGCTATGCTTTTGCAGCTTGATTTAAATATTATTTGTCAGTGGTGTCAAGAAAATGGTATGTCTCTTAATATTAACAAATGTTGCGTTATCTCATTCATCCGTAAAGTAAACTCCATAGATCATCAATATGTAATTAATGGGTCTCTCCTTCAAAGAACTACAAGCGTTAGCGACCTAGGAGTTACCTTCGACAGCAGGCTTACTTTTGTTAAACAATTTATCAATATTGTCATGAAAGCGACCAAAATTTTAGGCTTTATTCTTCGATTCTCTAGGGACTTCCGAAAAATAACAACGTTAAGAACACTCTACGTATCGCTTGTGCGTCCGATACTAGAATATGCATCTGTGATATGTTCTCCTTACCAAGCTGTATATAAGGATAAAATTGAATCTGTACAAAATCGGTTTCTACGAGTATCAGCATTTAAGTTGAGGATCCCAAAAGAGACAGGTTATCTGAATACTGTATCTGAATTAATAAACCTGGAATCTCTTGAATGTAGAAGGTTTCAGTTAGGACAAACGTATTTATATAAGATACTTAATGGTCTAATTGACTGCTCTATGATACTGCAAGCCATCTCATTTCACGCGCCAACAAAACCGTTGAGACAAAATGTACTATTCGAAATTCCAATCTACAAGACCGAATATGGCTCGAATTCTACTTTGTCCAATATTTGTAGATCATTTAACTCAATAAACAAGTTATCGTATGATGCGGACATTCTTAACCAATCATTGATGGATTTTGTAAAAACGACGAAAGCATTCTTTTATACATAAGCTCACTTCGTTTTTTTTTTTTTTGGATTTCTAAATCTGTTATTGCGTCCACTTGATCACTCAATACGGCACTCCTCAGCCTTGTTTAACTATTAGTAAACATTTATATAAGTTCCTAACGAATATGAAATTATTATATATTATAGCAAATTATACTTCAATTGTATCAAGGTGTAAACCGTTAATAAAGTAAAATAAAATAAAATAATACCGAAAACTACCGATGAAATATCAAAGAAAAATGACTTTGATAGAACCTGCGTTAGTGTAGAGGATTAGGAACTATGAGTCTAATGATTCAATTTCCGACAAGTGGAGTAGACGTGTTGATAATTGAAACACAAAGTCGTGATATTTCCAATCGATCGGTTTCCGATATTTAATTTCGCGATTGACAGAGGTCTAATTCAAATGTCTTTCAGGTCTCGGATGTGGGGTTGCAGTGTTGACAATTTTGAAATGTCAAACTATCGATTCCCCGTCTCACAACTTACTTTGCATGGCTAATTAGCACATCCCACATTCGAATGGCGATAATACTTGGCCAAATGCTCCAACGATCGATTTGCAATCTGCCAATTAACCACTGTTGTAGCTGTCTCTATATGTTTGGAAGGCGGCATACCATGCAAACAAGCTGTTTGTGAATTATGCGAATTCCACTTCCACTAAAGTCCTTATCATTTCCTGGAAAGGCCTCTACGTTATCAATCGATTCATCAATTTTGAGTCAAAAACTTATGAAATTCAACAATTTAGGGGTGTCATGGCAGAACCATGTAAGTGCTAAGAAAAGCATTTTTTATCGCACGGCCTTCATAAGTGCGATTTAAGGTACTGTGAACAATATCTCAAATATCACTTCTTAGCCTAGGCCGTAAAATTTTCACTTATGGTACAGCGTACTATAAAGTAACTGATACTGTGCCTAGAAAACTGTAAATAATTTCTCGAGTTTTGAATATACCCACCTGAAAGTTATTGTGGATGTTCCTGGAAGCCTTTTGAACAATTGGCTTTTGCTCATATAAAAAAATACAGATGTTCATATAGTGAAAAAGAATGCAATAAGTAAAAAAAGTGAAAAACCGACACTTCATATTAAAGATGATATCGTTGTTTGAGTTTTCAATTTTTTATTTTTCAGGGAATACTAATTGAATAGTGCTCTTTAAGATGCAAATGGTCTCAATAGCTGATTTTCAAAACCGGGTATTTATTTGAAAGAATCAAATCGAAAAATTAAGGGTAAGGAGAAACACAAATACTATTTCATGTACATTCATTTGATTAACTACAAAAATAATCAGAAAAATATTGTAAGTGCAAAATTTAGAGTATAACGTGCAAACAATGTCCTCAAAAAGTATCTCAGTACAACAACGTGTACTTAGGAATTCGGACTGACGATAGATGGGACCACAAAGTTGATTTGAAGCAAGCATTATAGAAATATTTGAGATTGAAAAACCTTGGGGTCCAAATAACCCCGGGTGACATTTAAGAGATAAATTAAATTAAATTAAATTGAATTGAATGGAATGGAATTGAGTTTAATTAAATGGAATTGAACGAAATCAAATGGAATTAATTTTAATGTAATTGAGTGGGATTCAATGGAATGGAATGGAATTGAATGGAAATGAATGGAATGGAATCAAACGGAATTGAATGGAATACAATTAAATGCAATTGAATGTTATTGAATGATATTGAAATGGATTGAATGGAATGGAAATAATTTGAATAGAATTGAATTTAAATTAAGCGAATTAAATCGAATGGAACACAATGGATTTGAATTGAATTGTATAAAATATAATTGAATTTAATTGAATGAAAGTTGATTGGATTGAATTGAATTGAATGAAATTGAATAGCATTAAATTAACTTGAATTCAATTGACTTGAATGAAATTTGATTTAATTGAATAGAATTGAACAAATTGAAATCGAAATAATTTGAATTGAATTGAAATGAAATTGAATTGGATTGAATGGATGAAATTGAATGTAAATAAATGAAATGGAAATAATTTGAATGAAATTGAACGGAATCAAATGGAATAGAATTGAATTGAACGGAATGAAATTAAATTTAATTGAATTGAATGGAATGGAATTGAATTAAACTATATTGAATTGGATTGCATGGAATGGAAATTATTTGAATGGAATTGAATTGAATTTAAGAGAATTAAACTGCATATAATAAAATTGAATTGAATATAATCGGATTGGATCGAATTGAATTGAATGGATTTGAATAAAATTGAATTGGCTGGAATTGA
>CAKNYM010052497.1:250284-268407 GCA_932195095.1 Andricus curvator | reverse complement strand
TGGAAATAATTTCAATTGAATTTAATGAAATTGAATGGAATTGAATGAAATTGAATGGGATTGAATGGAATTGAACGAAATGAAATGGAAATAATTTGAATTGAATTGAATGAAATGGAATTGAATGTAATTAAATGGAATAAAAATTAATTGAATGAAATTGAACGAAATCAAATATAATTTAATGGAATTGAACGGAATGCAATTAAATGAAATTGAATTGAATGGAATGGGATTGCATTGAATGGCATTGAATGGAATCGAATTGGATTGAATGAAATGAAAATTATTCGAATGGAACTGAATTGAATTTAAGTGAGTTGAATGAAATGAAATAAATTTGAATTTAATTGACTTGAATTGAATTGGATTAAATTGAATGAAATTGAATAGAATTAAATCAAATTGAATTAAATTTACTTGAATGGAATTGAATTTAAGTGACTACAATTGAAAGAAATTGAATGGAAGTAATTTGAATTGAATTGAGTGGAATTGAATTGAATGGATTTGAATGAAATTGTATTGGATTAGATTCAATTGAAATGGAATGATGGAATTTGATGGAATTGAATTTAAATGAATGGATTTGAATGAAATTGAATATAATTGAATGGAATTGAATTGAATATAATGAAATATGATGAAATTGGATTGAATCGAATCAAATTGATTGGAATTGAAAATAATGGAAATGAATAGAATGTAATGAAATGTAATTGAATTGAACGGAATGGAATTGAGTGAACTTAAATGGAATTAAATGGAATGTAAATTAATTGAATTGAATTGAATTAGATCGAATTAGAAATAATGGGTTTAAATGAAATAGAATGAAATTGAACTGAATGGAAATTAACTGATTAGAATTGAATTGGAATAATGTACTTGAGTGGAATTGCGTCGAATTGAATAGAAATGAACGGAATTGAATGGAAATGAATGAAATTGAATTGAATGAAATGGAATTGGATTGAATTAAATGGATTTGAATTGCATTTAATGGAATTGAATTGAATTGAATGAAATTGAATTGGATTTAATGGAATTGAATGTTTTGAAAGGAATTGAATGCAATTAAATTGAATTTAATTTAATTCAATTGAATTTCATTGAATGGAATTGAACAGAATTTAAGAGAATTGAACTGCATATAATAAAATTGAATTGAATATAATCGGATTGGATCGAATTGAATTGAATGGATTTGAATAAAAATGAATTGGCTGGAATTGAATTAGATTAAATTGAATTGAACGAAATGAAATGGAAATAATTTCAATTGAATTTAATGAAATTGAATGGAATTGAATGAAATTGAATGGGATTGAATGGAATTGAATGTAATTTAATGGAATAGAAATTAATTTAATGGAATGGAACGGAATCAAATGGAATTGGATGTAATTGAATGTAATTGAATGAAATGCAATTAAATAGAATTGGATTAAACGATATTGAATTGGATTGAATCGAATGGAAATTAATTGAATGAAATTGAACGAAATCAAATAGAATTTAATGGAATTGAACGGAATGCAATTAAATAAAATTGAATTGAATGGGATTGAATTGAATGGCATTGAATGGAATCGAATTGGATTGAATGAAATGAAAATTATTTGAATAGAACTGAATTGAATTTAAGTGAATTGAATGAAATAAATTTGAATTTAATTGACTTGAATTGAATATAATAGAATTGAATTGAATGGAATTGAATTGACTGGAATTGAATTGGATTAAATTGAATGAAATTGAATAGAATTAAATCAACTTGAATTAAATTTACTTGCATGGAATTGAATTTAAGTGACTACAATTGAAAGAAATTGAATGGAAGTAATTTGAATTGAATTGAGTGGAATTGAATTGAATGGATTTAAATGAAATTGTATTGGATTAGATTCAATTGAAATGGAATGATGGAATTTGATGGAATTAAATTTAAATGAATGTATTTGAATGAAATTGAATATAATTGAATGGAATTGAATTGAATATAATGAAATATGATGAAATTGGATTGAATTGAATCAAATTGAATGGAATTGAAAATAATGGAAATAAATAGAATGTAATTAAATGTAATTGAGTTGAATTGAACGGAATGGAATTGAGTGAACTTAAATGGAATTAAATGGAATATAAATTAATTGAATTGAATTAGATCGAATTAGAAATAATGGGTTTAAATTAAATAGAATGAAATTGAACTGAATGGAAATTAATTGATCAGAATTGAATTGGAATAATGTACTTGAGTGGAATTGCGTCGAATTGAATAGAAATGAACGGAATTGAATGGAAATGAATGAAATTGAATGGAATTGAATTGAATGAAATGGAATTGGATTGAATTAAATGGATTTGAATTGCATATAATGGAATTGAATTGAATTGAATGAAATTGAATTGGATTTAATAGAATTGAATATTTTGAAAGGAATTGAATGCAATTAAATTTAATTTAATTTAATTCAATTGAATTTCATTGAATGGAATTGAACAGAATTTAATGGAATTGAATTTAATTTAATGGGATTGAATGGAATTGAACATAATTCAATGGAATTTATTGAATTGAATGGAATTGAATGGAATTGAAGGGAATTGAATGAAATTGAATTGAATTGCATTTAATTCAATGGAATGGAATTGAATTTTATGGAATTGAATTGAATTCAATGGAATGGAATGAAACTGAATGTGATTGAATGGAGTTTCCAGCCATTTTCATGAGATTTAAACAATTCTAAGAGATTTCCAAGAGTTTTAATAATTTTATTAAAAATTTCAACAACAAATTTTGCATGCGGTTTTGAAGAATTTTGGAAGATGCGAAAAGAATTTTTAGGACCTAAAAGTTTTTAAGATATTTTGAAAGATTCCAAGGATTTTTATATGATTTCCGTAGATTTAAATGATTTTAATAGATTTGGAAAGCTCTCAAGGTACTTTAATACATTTTTCAGGATTTAAAGAAGTGTCATCAGATTTTATGTAATTTCACGGGATGTTATCAAATTTAATGGATTTTGAAGAATTTGTTCACAAGAAGTAAGGGATTTCATAGAATTTCAAAGATTTCAGGAGATTTTCTAATATTTTTTTGGAATTTGCCCTGAATTCTTTTAAATCCTCTTGAATTCTTCAGAATTCACTCAATTTTACTTAATTGGGTGGATTTATTAAAAGTCTTTGTTCAATTCATCTTGAAGTCTTTAAAACTCAATTCTTCTCATCAAATTCTTTAAAATTCTCTTTAATTTTTCCAAACTCATTTCAAACTTACTCAATTCAATTTTTTTTTCATATTTTTAAAATCTTTTGAATTCACTTGATTTTCTTTTAAATTCAGTTTAATTTTTTTAATTCAGTTTAATTTTTCATGAATTTCATCGAGTTATTCTCGTTTCCCTTAAACTCCTCTAATCTCACTCAGAATTGTCTGAAATAAATGGATTTTTTTGAGTTTCTTGAAATCTGCGAAATTTGAATTGTTTTTGAATTTTTTTAAAACCTTCTAAATATATTTTTAAATGATTTGAATTTTTCCTAAAACTTTCAAAAAATTCTGTAAAATCAAAGAAAAATTTCAGAAAATCTTCTGGATCCTTTTTTGACAATTTTGGAATGTTTTAAAATCTTTTCTAACTTCATTTTAAAGTAAATTTTGTACAATAAGAATTTAGTTTAAATTTTCTCGGAAATCTCTTAGAAAATTTCGTATTCTTTCAAAACTTTTTGAAATTCTTTAAAAAAACTTATAAGTTTTTTTCCCAAATCTTCAAAAATCTACATTTTATTTAATTGTTTGAAATAATTTTAAGTTTAAAATTGTTTTTAAATCCTTTCACAACTTCAGAAATCTTCTTTAATTTTTGAGAATCTTATTAAATATTCTCTTCAAAATAATTTTTCAAGGTGAATAATTATTTTTATATATACATATCTTTTTTGATTAAAAATTATTTTTGAAATTTTTTAAATGCTTGTAAATGTCTTTTTAAATGATTTGAATTTTTTCTACAATTTTGTATTCTTGCGAAATTGAGAAAGTTTGCTTTCAAATCTTCAACAACCTTTTTTGAAATGTTACGAAATCATTTGAAATGTTTTTAAATCTTTTTTTAATTTTTTCAAAACTTCTAAAACTTTGAAATATCTTTTGAAATAATTGAAAGTTTTTTCTATATTTTTTAAAATCCTGCAAAAATCAGAAGAGAATTATTTTAAAATCTTCAAAAATCTTTTGCCACATATTTTCAAATCTTCAAATCTTGAATTTAACGTTTTAAGATAAAACCGAAAATAAAATCTTCTGTAATGTTTGAAAATATTGTTAAATATTCTCTTCAAAATAATTGTTTAAGGTAAATAATTACTTTTATATATACACATATTTTTTAATTAAAAATTATTTTTGAAATTTTTCAAAAACTTGTAAATGTCTTTTGAAATGATTTGAATTTCCTCTACAATTTTTTAATCTTGCGAAATTGAGAAAGTTTGCTTTAAAATCTTCAACAATCTCTTTCGAAATGTTAAGAAATCATTTGTAATGATTTGAAATCTTTTTTTAATTATCTCAAAACTTTGAAGTATCTTTCGAAATAATTTAAAGTTTTTCTAATATTTTTTTTTTAAATCCTGCAAAAAATTTGGAAAGAATTGTTTTAAAATCTTCAAGATTCTTTTCCCACATATTTTAAAATCTTCAACGCTTGAATTTAACGTTTTAAGATAAAACCGAAAATGAAATCTTCTGTAATGTTTGAAAATCTTGTTAAATATTCTCTTCAAAATAATTTTTCAAGGTAAATAATTACTTTTATATATACACATCTTTTTTGTTCAAAAATTATTTTTAAAATTTTGAAAAAACTTTTTAATGTCTTTTGAAATGATTTGCATTTTTTCTACAATTTTTTGTTCTTGCGGAATTAGGAAAGTTTGCTTACAAATCTTCAACAATCTTTGTCGAAATTTCAAGATATGATTTGAAATATTTTGAAATTTTTTTTTAAATTTTTTCGAAACTTCTAAAACTTTGAAATATATTTCAAAATGATTGAAAGTTTTTTTATATCTTTTAAAATCCTGTAAAAATCAGGAAAGAATTGTTTTAAAATCTTCAAAATTCTTTTGCCACATATTTTAAAATCTTCGAAACTTGAATTTAACATTTGAAGATATAACCGAAAATAAAATCTAAATCATTTATAATTTTCACAATAATTTTATTGTCGTCATCGGTAATTTTTGAATTACCGGTTTACAAATTATAATGTGATAGCAAAATATTAAAAACAGATTCATTTTCTAATATTTGAAAACTTTAACAATTATAATGTTCTCTTTCATCAATAATGCTTAGAAACATTCAGAAATAAATTATATCATAAAATAAAATCACTTTGAAATTTTGATTCACTAAATTAATGGACCCAGAATTCTTCATAATTATAAATATACAAGTAAATATAGCCTGATTTGATATGATCAAGGTGTTATGAATAGAATTTTTTTTGTCATTTTTAAAAATTTAGACCCAAAGTTAAGAACATAATTGTTGCATTTATTATTAAAGAATCATTCACAATTCAAAGTTTTTCTTTTAGAAATACATTTTTACAATTCCTCATTCGGAAATTTCGATTGAAAAAATTTCTAGGAAATTCAAAGGAACAAACAGAAAACAGCCACTTGAAGTAATTTCACGCAGTGTCAGATTTTCGATAATTTCGTTACGCCTATTTTTTTTATATGCGATAGGAAAATATAAACAAAGTTATGTTTCATAAAAGAATATTTGAAAGTAGAAAGTTATTTTTTTAAAGAAAAGAGGTCTGATTAGAAATTTAATGTCAATGTTTAGAAGAGTTTGAGATAGAAATAAGCAGAGCCTATTGTGCGGAGAATTCAGATAGCATATAATAAGGAAATATTAATATTTATAATTAATATTTATAATTCATAATATACTGCAGGATTGAAGACCAGCGAATCGCAATGAAGGTCGTCTGGCGTTGAATCCGATTGAAAAGCGAATGTTCCAGCTTGGTGGTATTCAGTTCTTCGTCGAGTGCCTTAGAAGTTTCAAGTGGTAGGCGGAACCTGCAATATTTGTACCTTCTTCGACCGAAAGTACTAGTGCCTCTCTTCAGAACTCGATTTACGCACACGTGCTCAAAAAAAAAAGTGAAGGGAGCGGGTATCGAGCCCGCAACGTGACCTTACCGATCGGACGCGATTTTATAACTGGCACACATTTTCCTATTGGCGAAAGTGAGAGTGATTATAGTTTGTAGTGATGACCCTGTCATAATAATAATAATAGACAAAAAATTATGTCTGTCATAATTGGCAATATAAATCATTCTCGATAATGGCCTATTAAGAAAGGTGCCAATTAGATGTAAATTGTTCGTTTTCGTAACTGAAATTACTTTTCTTAATTGAAGCGGCACTAAAAATAACTGATGACTTTGAAACATTATAACTCGGTCGAAAATGAGGCTAGACATGTTTAAAAAAAAGGTTAGAAAGCATAGATAATTTTACGTTGAATGATTGCTAGTAGAGATATGTCTGACTTTTTGAAGAGGATATATCACGTGAGCAGTTTTTTTAAATATTTTCCGAATTTTTGGCATCAAGTTCAACTCGTGTTATGTCTCAGAAAAGTTACAGAAAAAAAAAGTTTAATTTATAGGAGGCATTTTTTAAAACCTTATCTTAAATTTAAGCCGATGGAACTTTAAAAATCTTGACGGGTTTTCGAGATATGACTTAAAAAATCCAAGCAGTCACACTGTCTTACATTGGGTCGCATAGTGTCGCACAGTGGGTCGCACAGTCGGCCGCTTTTTAATTTTGATTTTTGGAATAAATTATTTTAAAAAATAGATCGTCATAATTAGACATTTCAGCAATACATTTTTTTGCCTGCGTAATGTTCAGAATAAAAAATAATCACAAATTAACACTGACTACTTCAATGAACATTTTATTAAACAAATTGTAAATTTTTGTATTTAGACGATCTCGCGGTATTTTTTCCTAATTCATTTTTTTTAAATTGATGCCCAATTATTATTTGTAAACATGGAAAAATGTAAACGTTAAATATTTTTATTATTGATAATAATATTATAAACAAATATTAAATTTCAGCACTTTTAACATAACAATTTTTTCACTAAATAATTTTGCAGACAACTCAATGGCACTGTGTCCCCAACTTTTAATTATGAATAATGTTAAATTTATTGACAAATTGTTAATAAATAAACATAAAGTTATAGCTATTTTCTGTTTAAGTAAGCGGATTTTTTTTATAATTATCTTTAATGTAAAAGAAAATTTCTTCAAGAAAAAATGGAGACACTATGTTATTATTTATTGTTAATTATGATGTATAGCATAAAAACTATTATAAATAAGTTCCGCTATCTAGATGCATGCTATTTGTTTCATAATTATTTAATAAATACCAGCAACAATATTTTGTCAAACATTACCATTGAGTTATGCCTGCAACATGATTTATAAAAAAAAGGATTTTTTTTTGTTAAAAATTCTACATTTATTATTTGTTCATAATATTATTAATAACAACAAAATGTGCAAGTTGGTGATATTATTTCTTCGAGCAACGTTATTATTAGTTTTTATAACTTCTTTATAACGATTAAATTAAATCTGCTATTAAATATTTATGAAAAATAAAAATTATTGGTGAAACGTTTAATTTTGACATAGAATTTGTTTAAATAATTAAGTCCATGAGAAAAAAAGTAAGACTTTTTTTGTTCAGAATCATTCAATTTTAGACATGTGGCCCAGGATATTAATATTTTTATAAACAATATCAATAACTATTCAACTTTGGTATTTATCTTCAGGCCAGACTTCTCATGGAATCAAATTCAAACTGTTTTAGATATAATTTCCAACTACGAAATATTGTTGAAATCAAATGAATTCAATTGTTTATAACAGATATATAATTAACAAATATCACAATTGTTAATTTAATTAGCAGCAAAATTTCTCCATCGAATACCAATATTAGTTAGCTTTCAAGAAGACTTAGTGGAAAAAATAACTTTTTTCCAGGAAAAATCCTTTCAGTTCGAGCATTTTTTTACTATAATTTTTATAAACAATTGAATTTACTGACTTTCAACACTATTTCGCAATGGAAATTCAGTCTTGAAACAGTTTAAATTCAGTTCAGTGGGAAGGAGAAGTTTGGCCTAGAGATAAAAACCAAAATTGAATATTTCTTAATAAAATTGTTTATAACAATAGAAAATATTAGACAATCTAAAAAAGGTTAGATGAAAACAATATTGTATTTAGCAGTTAGGCACTATAGTCAAAAATTTGTTTATAGTAATTGTTGATAATAAGTTTTTTAGCTACAAATATAATTATTTATGTTCTACGAGTGCAGGTGCAATAATCAGATTTATTTACATATTTTTGTACACAAAAATGAATTTGAAAATTCAAGCTAGCAAAGTTTTCATGAATTAAATTTTAAGTGTTTCTGAGAAAAAAACTTAAAAATTCATCAAAAAATTTAGCCTAATTTTGCCTAATTTTTTCTAATTCATATCACGAGTTAAAGTTGAGGTAAGAAATTCCAGAAATTGTCGACGATCACGGCTCTCGCGACCGACAGCGGTGATCGCCGACTGAAACTCGACGCAGACAATTTTGGACATTATCAGTCATATCTCCGGAACTCGTGAATATTTTTCCAATTTCATAAGCTTACATTAAAGGCAAGATTTCAAAGATTACGTTCTGTACATTTCAGATTTTTACCTCATTTTTTAAAACTCTTATGACGAGTTAAAGTTGAGGTACAAACTTACAGGAATTTTCGGCAATCACCGCTTCCGCGACCGTCAGCGGTAATCGCCGATTGAAAATCGGCACGAACACGCTCGGAAATTTTCAGTCATAGCTCAGAAACTCGTGAATATTTTTATAATTTCATAAGCTTATAATAAAGACAAGACTTCGAAGATTGCGTTCTGTAAAGTTCAGATTTTTAATTCATTTTTTAAAACTCTTATGAAGAGTTAAATTTGACGTACGAACTGACAGGAATTTTCGGCGATCACCGCTTCCGCGACCGGCAGTGGTAATCGCCGATTGAAAATCGGCACGAACACGCTCGGACATTTTCAGTCATAGCTCAGAAACTCGTGAATATTTTTATAATTTCATAAGCTTATGTTAAAGACAAGATTTCAAAGATTACGTTCTGTAAAGTTCAGATTTTTAACTCATTTTTTAAAACTCTTATGACGAGTTAAAGTTGACGTACGAACTGACAGGAATTTTCGGCGATCACCGCTCCCGAGACCGACCGACTGCGGTGATCGCCGACTGAAACTCGACGCAGACAATCTTGGACATTTTCAGTAATTTCTCCGGAACTCGTGAATATTTTTCCAATTTCATAAGCTTACACTAAATAAAAGATTTCAAAGATTGCGTTCTGTAAATTTTAGATTTTTACCTCATTTTTTAAAACTCTTATGACGAGTTAAATTTGAGGTACGGACTTGCAGGAATTTTCGGCGATCACCGCTTCCGCGACCGGCAGCGGTAATCGCCGATTGAAAATCGGCACACAGACGCTTTTTTTTTTTCAACTTCTCGGAATATTAATTTTGCAATCTCTAAACTTTTTTAAAAAATTTATGCCTTTATTTTCAACTGATTTATTATGTGTTGAAGTTATCATTGATTTTTGATACTACTACTGAATTTTATAGCTTGATAAATCATTTTTGCTTCAAGTGATTTTTTAGGAATAATAGGTTTTTATTGAAAGAATAAAATGTATTGTTGGGAACACTCAATTAAAATTTAAATCTTCTATGAGTGGAGATAAAAGCGATTTTCAATTTAGATGCAAACGTGACTTTTTCTCGCGGGTTTTTAGGTACATTCTTTGATGGAATGGAAGATTGTCTTTCATCGCTGTATCATTTATTCATGAGTTTTTAATTTCCAATTGGTAAGAGCTAATATGAGAACTGTCATTCAAACGCAATGCGATAGAATTTCTCTTTCGGCTGTTAATTTTATTTAAATGTAAGCAAAACAACCACCTCTTGGACTATTTTTATCTTTGATTAAGGAAGCTTCGCATTTGCGCAATGGATGACCAGTAAGTTTTAAAGTATAAAATTTGAAGAAAAAAATTTTTTTTTTAATTCTGGATCAAGGAATACTTTAAATTATGTTTACAAGTTTTGATAAAATCTATATTTTGCACAATTTGTGAAAGTTACATTTTCAGATATCGATTAAAGTTCCTTGATCAACGCTCTTATTTTTACTGTTCACAAATTGAAAAATTTCTATCGTGAATTTATAAAATTAAATAAAGTATTGGATATACTAAAATTTGAATAATTTTCGATTTCTGATCTTCAAAATTGAACTATATTTTTTTTTTGAATCGTCCGAATAACATATCTTCAGAATATAAATTTTTAAAATTGAATAATGTGCAGTTTCATATTATCAAAATACAGTCAGTTTCAATTGTTTCTGTTCTAAATTGTAGAATTTTAAATTGTAAATCTTTGAAATTGAAGAGTTTTCAATTTTTAAAATTTGCAAGACAAAATTATTGGATTTCAAAGTTTTACATTAAAATATTGTGCAATTGTGATGAGATATTCTCGAAATATCAAATTCCTGAAATTAGTAAATTTACTACCTTAACAATTTCCGGAAATATAAAATTCCCGACAAAATAAAAAAAAAATAGTACACTTGAAAATAAATATAAATGGATATATAAATAAATATAATTCGGCAATTCACTATTTTCCGGAATTTTATGTTTCCACAATTTAGTATTTTCGGGGATTTGTAAATTAAGAAATTTACTATTTTCAAGAATTTAAAAATTCAGCTTTTCAAATTTTAGGAATAAATATTGTCGATAATTTTCTTTTCTTTGGGGAATTCGAAATTTCGGAAATTTTCATTTTGCGGTAATTATTTTGTCGGTGTTTTTCCACATCTGGAATTATTAAAACTCAGAAAAATGATGTTTTTCGTAATTTCGAAGATCCAGAATTGACAACTTGACTTTTCATCTTCCAAATTAGAGAACTTTAAAATTTAAATATTTTAAGTGGAACTTTAAATTTTGAAAAATGTCTATATTGTAAAATTAAAAATATTTCATATTCAGAAGTGTTGCTCCATTGGATTTCCTTCCGCCGAAATTTTTTTTGTCATTTAGAAAAATATTGAACGATGGGGAGGGGGTGAAATTTTTTGATTTTGTCCCGACACATTCTTTTTTGGATTTACTTAACTGCTTCCGTATTGAATAAAAAAAGGACTTTTTTAAACCAAATTTAGAATTAAGCCCTTATTTTTTTTAAATCAAACCAAATTTTCATTTTTTTTTAAGTTTTTCGCTTTTTCAATTTTTTTCAAATGTTTTTTACGAGAAATTAAATTTTGTCTATTATGTACATACAGATTCGATATTGTTTTTTCCGCTATTTTTGGTGATCATAAGAAATTTTCGAAAAAAATGTCATTCGACCTTCAAAAATGAAAGTAAAATATTTTTTTCCTCAAAAGATGTATTAAACTTCATTTTTCGGGTAAAATAATATTTTTTTTTTAAATGCTTGCAATCACTGAAAAAATCGGGAAAAATCCTATCGAACTCGTATAAAACAAAATGTATATTATTGATATTAAAAAAGTAAAACTTCTTCGGAACAGATGATTCCCTAAAACAGAACAGAAAAATTTAATTTTTCGAAAAAAAACTACATATTTTCCTTTGCTGCTGAAAGTCAGAACACTAAACTTTATTTTGAAAGCAACAAACAAATAAAAAAAGGGTCAAATAAAAAAAATTTCTCATTTAAAAAAATGTAAGTAAAATTGTAAATTGGGTATCGAAAATATACCCTCCCCTTTTTTAAATTTGTCTGAATAACAAAAAATTTTTTTCCATAAACTACCATCCAATAGCAAAAAACTTTGTTGAAGTTTAAGTCCAATAGATTTTTTTTCATGGGTTTTTCATTCATTTTTCATTCAACAAATTTGACATTCATACGAATTCTCAGAACAAAATTTAAAAATATGTACCATGTTTTGTTTATCCGTTGTGTATGAACGTAATTTAATTTTTCCGCATATCAGAAGTATGGTGCGGTCTGGGAGACCGCACGTCCATACATTTGTAATAATTTGTCACTATTTCTCAAATGAGTGCCAATCAGGACGTTAAATTTTCCTGTGACAGAAAGAATTTTAAATACCCTGACACAAATTAAAACAGAAATATAAAATTCCAATGAAATCGTGGTCGTGCGGTCTCACGGACCGCCTATAAGTTTTCAATTGATATTACTCACTAATTACTAATAACGGCAGTCTCGAGGATGGCCAGGGGGACGAGAACTACTTATCAGAATCATGATGCGGTCTGTGTGACCGCACGGCCATACTTCAAGTTTAATATTGGCCGTCAATACCATCAAATGGGAAAAATCTACTTTTCTAATTATAATTGAATATAAAACAAAATAATTATAAACATTATATATAATATTCATGGAATAATCCATGAGGCGCTCATATATTATTGTCTATTGTATGAGAAAAGTGAATAAAATATGAGTCAGCGGTAAAGAAAGTGAATTTTATATGGAGCACGTGTGTGTAAAGAGTAAAATCGTGCGGCGGTAACACGTGGTAGGCCTAAGTGACAGAGAAAAGTTACACCTACTGTGTGGCCAATCTCTCCACCAATGGAGGCTGTTCCTCCGCGGTGACCACTTACCTCTTACCAGAAATATTCTTCTAGACAGTGCCAAGACATTCTCCTGCTGGCCGTGCTAGGTCAAGCTTCGCCTTCGGTTAATCGCTCGGTCGCGCTTCAAGTTATTTTTTATTAACAAAATTTTTATAAAAAAAATTAATTAATAATCAAGTGTTCGTTGTTTGTGAAAAAACGGAAAGAGACTTATGGGTGAATAGTGTTTGAAGTTCTTGTTAGGTCAGTTTGATAGAATCCTTTTCAAGGACAACCATGGTGCTATTCAAGCGGATTTACTCGGTCGCTCTGATTGCCGTCCTTCTGGGATTGACAAAAGCAGTTCCTGGCAGACTCAATGGTACGATTCATCTTTTTCTTTTCGAATTGATCGAGTTTTTTTCTTTCTCTCTCTCTTGAGAAATGCCCGGAACCTTGCCTTTCCAATTACTATCAAGCACTTCTGATCTTTGAAGATTTATAAGTAAAGCTTATTTAAAGAAAAATATTTTTTAGAAGGATTTGAATTTCGCGATAGAAAAAAATAATGCCGGGGAATATAATCGTGTTAATTGAGTTGCTTGAAATTAAGAAGTGTATGATATTTTAACAAAAAAGATTGAGGCTGATTCAAAGAAAAATATTTTTTAGAAGGATTTGAATTTGGCGCCATAAAAAAGAGCGCGAAGAATTTAAGTGTTTCTGTAGATTTTTTTGATATTAAGGCCATGTAAGCGTAACCTCAAATTTTCTTAAATTTTTTTTCAAAATCAACTTACGTTCAGACGAAACGCGATATCGAGTTAAAAATTTGGGAAACTAAATATTAAGCACTAAGAAACGCGGGTCTGGTTCTACATTATTATAAGTATAAACGATTTTTCTTATAACAGAATTTTTTTTTTGCTTTTTTCATAATTATAAAAATGTAGGACCAGACCCGCGTTTCTTAGTGCTTCATATTTAGTTTTCCAAATTTTCAACTCGATATCGCGTTTCGTGTGAACGTAAGTTGATTTTGAAAAAAAAATTTTAAAAAAACTTGAGGTTACGCTCACACGGCCTCAAGAAGTTTTTTAAAATTTATATTCCAGCTTTTCTGGTCTTTGAATATTTATAATTAAAGTTTCATTAGAGAAAAGTATTTTTTAAAAGGCAAATTTGAATTTCGCGCCATGAAAAGACGCCGCGCAATTTAAATGTGTTTATAGATTTGATCGAAATCCAGTTGTTGATTTTCGATTTAATTTTGAGAGTTACTGATCTCTAAAAATTTACAATTGAAGCTATTTTGAAGAAAAATATTTCTTAGAAGGATTTGAATTTCGCGGTAAAAAAAAAATAATGCCGGGAAATTTAATCATGTTAATTGATTTTTTCGGAATTAAAAATTTATTTTCAATTCCAATTTCAGAGTTTATGATATTTGAACAAAAAGGATTGAGGCTTATTCAAAGAAAAATATTTTTAGAAGGATGTGAATTTGGCGCCATAAAAAAGAGCGCTAAGAATTTAAGTGTGTCTGTCGATTTTTTTGGGATTAAGAAGTTTTTTTTTTAATTTAAATTTCAGATTTTTATCGTCTTTGAATATTTATAATTAAAGTTTGAGTAAAGAAGAGTATTTTTAGAAGGCAAATTTGAATTTCGCGCCATGAAAAAACGCCGCGAAATTTAAATGTGTTTATAGATTTGTTTAAAATTGGAAAGTTTTTTTTTGGGTGCAAATTTTAGATTTTATAATATTTGAACATTTATCGTTGAAGCTTTTGAATAAAAATATTTTTTCAAAAGGATTCGTATTTCGCGATATTAAGAAAACACTAGAAAATTGAAATCTAATTATATATTTCATTGAAATTAAGAAGATATATTTAATCAAAATTTTAGAGTTTCTGGTTATTGAACTTTCCAATTGCAAATCTATCAAAATGAATCAATTTGAATTTTCAATCTTCAAAATAGCATTATTTTTTACTAAAAATTTTAAAAATTCAACCTATTCCAAAAAAAGTTTAAAGTGATATTTTCTTAAACGACAAAGATTCAAAATTAATGAATTTTCAATTAGACATCTTTAAACTAGAGAATTCTAAATTGAAAATGCAATTGCAATGCTATTTTAAAGTTTTGCAATTAAAAATTCTGTAATTTTGATAACTTACTTCCAAAATATTTTCAAATTAGAAGATTAGAAATTTAAAACGTGTCTTTTGATTTTTAAAATCGTAAAAATTTTCATTTTAACATCTTTAAAATTTTCATTTTAACATCTTTAAAATTAAAATTTTTCAAACTCCTAATCTTACAGTTCAAAAAATTTAAAATTAAATTAAAAATCGCATCATTTTAAATTATACTCATTGAAAATTTGAGAATTTTAAATTAAATATCGTGAAAACTTACGAATTTTTTATCGTAAATCTTAAAAATTGGACTTCAAAAAAAAAAGAAACTCTGAAAGTAAATATCTTGAAAATATAAATCCTGGTAGAATTATAATTTTAAAATTGACTTTGAATTTTCAAAATGTTTAAAATTCAAGAATTTTTATTTTTCAATTTTTGAAGTTAAAAATGTTTTAATTCTGAATCTTCAAAATTATATTATATATTTTTTAAAAACATAGAAAGTTGCGAAATTTTAAATTACACACATTAATAATTAGAGTATTTTAAATTGCAAATCATAAAAATTTAAGAATATTTTCAGCCGTAAACCTTAAAAATTCAAATATTTAAAAAAAATTCAAAACTGAAAATTCTCAAAATATAGATTTTTCAAATAGAATAGCTTGCAATTCTATATATTTTTTCAGTTTAAGAATTTTTAATTCTAACTCTTTAAAATTGTAGAACTTGGAATTTAACAGTTTTAAAATTAAATTTTTCAACTTTAAAATTTACAATCAAAAATTATGCAGAGTGTTAAGGTTTGCAATTGCAAATTCTTTACTCTTGATAATTTACATTCAAAATCTCTTCAATTTAAAGGATTTATAATTGAAAAGTTGACTTTTGATTGTCAAAATCATGAAAATTTTAGAATTTCAATTTGTACATCTTTAAAATGAAAAAATTTTCATTTTTTCAAGAGTTTTCCATTCTAAATCTTCGAAATTGAAATATTTTCAAACTGAAAATTCAAAATTGCACTATCTTAAATTATACTCATTAAAAATAGTTGAATTTTAAATTGCGAATAATGAAAATTGAAGGATTTTTAGTTGTAAATCTTTGACATTATGAAACTTTGAATTGTAAATCATTAAAATTTTACAATTTAGTATTTGTAATGTTTTAAATGAAGAATTATGCATTCTTCAAGTTTTACGATTATAAATTCTGTATTTTTAATGACTTGCATTCAGATTTTCTTCAACTTGGAAGATTTTTTCGTGAAATTAAAATATCCTCATTGATTCTTTTGAAATCAAGAAGTTATTATTAATCGAAATTCCAGATTTTCTGATCTTTGAATACTTAAAGTTGAAGCTCATTCAAAGAAAAAGATTTTCTAGAAGAATTTGAATTTGGCGCGATTAAAAAAAAACACCGCGAAATTTAAATGTGTTTACAAATGTATTCGAAATTGATAAGTTCCATTCAATCCAAGTTTAGAGTTTCTGATCTTTGATCATTCATAAATAAAGCTTACTCAAAGAAAAATATTTTTAGATCAAATTTATTATCAATTCAAATAGAGCTATATGCAGTATTTATATTTTTTCTAAGCAGAAATTGATTGATTCTTGAAAGAATAATCCTTGTTTCTGTTTTTAAATTCTTAATTTAGATTCGCAGATGGCCAAACCAAAAGTTTCCTCTAGATCCTTTGATCCCGGATTCAGTAATAAAAATAAAAGATTGCGAAAGCCAGATAGGCCCAATCCGTTTCACAGTAATGCAATTTTGAAAAAGTAAAAAAAAATTGCTGTACATTATCGAAAAAAGTGAAAGCGAAAAGCATGATGCTTGATCTTTTTTAGATAATTGAGTTAGCTTAAAAGAAAGCTCTTCAAATTGGAATTTCGTTCAGTCCATTACGTGATTGAATAGGAGCGATAAAAGTAAAGGGTCATCTTGTTTTGTATTTCCTATTGGAAGGAGCTCATAAAAACGAAGGTGCTCATATATCTTGCTTTTCTCTCAATTGAACGATCAACCAACTTTCTTTAACCTTGTTAGATTTGATCATATCATAGATCCACCTTCACAGGTACAATAGTTCGATTATGAGATTTCAGCTCAGGGTCAAGTACTTGTACTCAATTCTCCATCTAAAAGTAGATCAATTTAGTGATTTTATCCGCCTTTCGATCGTCCTTGCTCCTGACCATTCTTGGATAAACATTTAACAATTTTTTTTTTTTTGAGGAATATGACTGTGATGGCCAATGGATTATTTACTCGGATTATTGGTGTACACTAGATTATCTAAAAGTCGATCAATTTAGTGATTTTATCCGCCTTTTGGTCGTCCTTGCTCCTGACTATTCTTGGATCAACATTAAACATTTTTTTTTTTAAGAATACATTGAACAATTTTTTTTTTAGGAATATGACTGTGCTGGTCAATGAATTATTCACTCGGATTAATGGTGTAGAATAGATTATCTAAAAAAAGATCAATTTAGTTATTTTATCCACCTTTCGATCGTCCTTGCTCCTGACCATTCTTGGATAAACATTTAAAAATTTTTTTTTCTTGAGGAATATGACTGTGATGGTCAATGGGTTATTTACTCAGATTATTAGTGTAGACTAGATTATCTAAAAGTAGATCAATTTAGTGATTCTATCGGCCTTTCGATCGTCCTTGCTCCTGACCATTCTTGGATAAACATTTAACGATTTTTTTTTTTTTTGAGAATACATTTAACAATTTTTTTTTTATTGAGGAATATGACTGTGATGGTCAATGGGTTATTTACTCAGATTATTGGTTTACACTAGATTATCTAAAAGTAGATCAATTTAGTGATTTCATCCGCCTTTCGATCGTCCTTGCTCATGAACGTTCTTGGATAAACATTTAACAAATTTTTATTTTTTTTGAGGAATACATTTAACAATTTTTTTTTTTTTTTTGAGGAATATGACTGTGATGGTGAATGGGTTATTTATTTGGATTATTGGTCTACGCTAGATTATCTGAAAGTAGATCAATTTAGTGATTTTATCCGCCTTTCGATCGTCCTTGCTCCTGACCATTCTTGGATAAACATTTAACGATTTTTTTTTTTTTACATTCTCATCTAGAGAAGGTATTAGATTTGTGTAAAATTTG
>CAKNYM010052497.1:231932-245284 GCA_932195095.1 Andricus curvator | reverse complement strand
TGAAAATTTGACATCTGATATTTTTTATTAATTTTATAAACAAATTATATAAACAAATGCCTAGTGTGGACATTTAAAGGCAGAAAGAAATCGTTTTTTCTCTGAATTTTCCTCAAATTATATCGCCAGTGATATTTAATGATGGAAAATTATCATCTGACATTTTTTATAGATTTTATAAACAAACTATATAAACAAATGGCCAGTGTGGACATTTAAAGGCAGAAAGAAATTTTTTTCCCCCTAATTTTCCTTAAATGATGTCGCCAGTGAGGTTTAATGATGGAAAATTATCATCCGATATTTTTTATTCATTTTGTAAACAAATTATATAAACAAATACCTAGTGTGGATATTTAAAGGCAGACAAAAATCGTTTTATAACTTAATTTTTCTCAAATTATATCTCCAGTGATGTTTAATGATGGAAAATTATCTTTCGATATTTTTTTATTAATTTTATAAACAAATTATATAAACAAATGCCTAGTGTGGACATTTGAAGGCAGAAAGAAATCGTTTTTCCCTTAATTTTCTTCAAATTATATCGCCAGTAATATTTAATGATGGAAAATTATCATTCGACATTTTTTATAGATTTTATAAACAAATTATATAAACAAATGGCCAGTGTGGACATTTAAAGGCAGAAAGAAAATTTTTTCCCCCTAATTTTCCTTAAATGATGTCGCCAGTGATGTTTAATGATGGGAAATTATCATCCAATATTTTTTATTAATTTGATAAACAAATTATATAATCAAATTTATAACTTGGTCATTTAGAGGTCGAAAAAAATCCTTTTTTTCCGAATTTTCCTCAAATGATGTCGCCAGTGAGGTTTAATGATGAAAAATTATCATCCAATAATTTTTATTAATTTTGTAAACAAATACCTAGTGTGGATGTTTAAAGTCAGAAAACGTTCGTTTTTTCGCAACTAGCCTCAAAGTATGTTGCCAGTGATGTAATTTTTTGGTAATTGTTGCTTCTTTCAATTTTCGTAATGTATTATCCTTAGGAATTGTTAAAGATGGAAATTTGTACAATAACAATAAGTATACAATTGCTATGTATCATAATCCTTTGTCAATTTTCTAAGATTCCATTGATTAGTCGCGAACAAGTTTTAATTCCTAAGTTTTTAATCTGAGATAAGGAGCTCCAGAGCTTCAGGATCTAGAATACTATCAGAAGGCTTCCAGTCCATTGTAGCCACACTGGCCATTTGTTTATATAATTTGTTTATGAAATTAATACAAAAATATCGGATGATAATTTTCCATCACTAAACATCACTGGCGACGTAATTTGTGGAAATTTAAGAGAAAAAGCGATTTCTTTCGGCCTTTGAATGTCCACACTAGGAATTTGTTTATATAATTTGTTCATAAAATCTTTAAAAAATATCGTATGTTAATTTTCCATCATTAAACATCACTGGCGACATAATTTGAGGAAAATTATGGAAAAAAAAACGATTTCGTTTTGCCTTTAAATGTCCACACTGGACATTTATTTATATAATTTGTTTATAAAATTAATGAAAAATATCGGATGATAATTTTCCATCATTAAATATCACTGGCGATATAATTTGAGGAAAATTAAGAGAAGAAGCGATTTCTTTCTGCCTTTAAATGTCCACACTAGGCATTTGTTTATATGATTTGTTTATAAAATTAATAAAAAATATCGGATGCTAATTTTCCATCATTAAATATCACTGGCGATATAATTTGAGGAAAATTAAGAGAAGAAGCGATTTCTTTCTTCCTTTAAATGTCCACACTAGGCATTTGTTTATATAATTTGTTTATAAAATTATTGAAAAATACCGAAATATAATTTTCCATAATCAAACATCACTGGAAATATAATTTGAGAAAAATTAAGTGAAAAAATGATTTTTTTATGCCTTTAAATGTCCACACTAGGCTTTTGTTTATATAATTTGTTTATAAAATTATTTAAAAATATTGGATGTCAAATTTTTATCTTAAAATATTATTTTTTCGATGGAAGCAAGTAATTTTAACGCAAAAATTTACTTTGCAAACGAAGAATCCATACAGTAGACTATTTGTTAAGTTAATTTGTTCATAACAATCAACTTAACAATGCATTATTTTTTTTTGCTTTCAGCTACCCCCGTGCATAAAGTCTCGGAATGCTGATCATAGAAAAAAAATTTTCACCAAGATAAACAAAAAAAACGAAAAAGTCGACTTTTTATTCACTCTTTGCATTAACATAAAAGTTTAAACAAAAAAAAAAATTCAAAAATTAGACGACATAAATCTCTTCAAAATTTGATGCTCAATTTTTCTGAAGAAAAAAATCCAAAATCGGTTCCGAATTGCCAGCTACAAGTTATTTTGAACCTCGTTTTTTGATTTCATCCCACTGTGCCCCCCCCACCCCCTGACAGAAGTTTTCGTGGGACTGACGTTAGAGCTGGACTCTCCACTATACGGTGAATCACTACTTGACTTGGACATGATTTCAACTCGCAAAACAAATTTCGCGCATAAAGGTGGTAGTTGGGTGTACAATCTAAACATGAACAATACAAACAATAAAGTAGCATCGGACTGGACTGAAACTTTGATTGACTAAATGCATACACACGGTAAACGGAAAGTTTGAGTTTCAGGCGATGAATGGAGACTGGGTGTTTGGAATGCTAGAGGAGTGAATGATCTTAAAGTAAGAGAACTACGAGAAACTATGCATGCTAGGAAACTAGATATTTTATGTGTACCTGAGACAAAGAAAAAGGGATGCGAAAGTACAAACATAGAAAATGGGGTGTTGAAAAGCGGTTTTGAAATATGGTTAGGAGTAGATAGGGAATCACATGGTAGTCAAGGGGTCGGTGTGATTGTGAATGAAAAAGCAAGATATATGTTCCAAAAACGACTTAAATACTTCTTTTCTCCCCTTTTCAGATAGTTGGAAAAAAATCTTTCTGATTGTAGGATTTATTATAAAGATACGGAAGTATACGCTAAAGTAAAGGAATTACCTTCTTCATTTTAAATCAAATACAACTTTAGTCATTTTTATCTGAAGAAGATTGAACATAACATATGGTCGTTGCGAACTTTTGGGTTTCTATTATGCGATGAACAGAAACGAGCGTGAAGCGCGAGGTTCACATGATGATCAAACGAAATATCGAGCGCGAAGCGCGAGTGTCGTGATGAGAATGTGTTCCTTAAGGTCGATAGAACCTTAAGTAAATTAGTTCTTCTTTTTATGTAAAACTGACATAATTAAACCAAAAGCAGGTCATAACGATGAAGCTTTAAGAGAGTATTAGCCCGCGAAGCGCGCACTAGCGAGGACACGAAGTGTGAAAACCTAGACGACAAATGTGTCCGAGCGCGCAGCGCGAGGTCAATACATTATCGAGCGCGAAGCGCGAGATAAACATATAATCGAGCGCGAAGCGCGAGATCCAAAAGGTGCGCGCCCTAGGCGCGCTGAAACTTGCGAGCGAAGCGAGCCGCGCGCGAAGCGCGCTATGAGAATGTGCCCGCGAAGCGGGCAGATTTTTAAGAATACATTTAACAATTTTTTTTTATTGAGGAATATGACTGTGATGGTCAATGGGTTATTTACTCAGATTATTGGTCTACACTAGATTATCTAAAAGTAGATCACTTTAGTGATTTCATCCGCCTTTCGATCGTCCTTGCTCATGCACGTTCTTGGATAAACATTTACCAATTTTATTTATTTTTTTTGAGGAATATGACTGTGATGGTGAATGGGTTATTTATTTGGATTATTGGTGTCCACTAGATTATCTGAAAGTAGATCAATTTAGTGATTCTATCCGCCTTTCGATCGTCCTTGCTCCTGACCATTCTTGGAGTAACATTTAACAATTTTTTTTTTTTTTAGGAATACATTTAAGAATTTATTTGTTTGCTTATTTATTTATTTATATTTTTTTTAGGAATATGACTGTAATGGTCAATGGGTTATTTATTTGGATTATTGGTGTACACTATATTTTAAGTTTGCACAATTGCATTCGGTCTTCGTAATTCCCCGACATTTGTGCATAGACCTCTTAAAATTAAAAGTCAAACCATCGACAACTGTAATTTTTCTGATGGAGAAAATTTTTACCAGAAACATTTCTACAACAGTAATTTTTTGAAAAAAAGTAAAACTAGCTGTGAATTCGATCTCGAGTGCTTCCACTTTGTTTGTATTTATAATTATATGATCCACATTTCACGAGCACTTTGCTTCCTGTTAGCAAATGTATTTGCTTCCTCCTAGAGAAAGCATTAGTTATTTTTTTTTCAATAATAGACAAACTAAAGTCTTCATTTTGATCAATTTGAAAATAGAAATTTACAAAAAATACAAAATTACAAAATAATACAAAAAAAAAATTTTAATACAAAGACAAATCAAATTTTGTGTTCGAAATTATAATTGTTCGAGCTGGAAAAGGGAAGGAAAAAGTTCTGTCGCACCCTATCCCCTTTCCCAGCTTTATGGTTTCTTTACAAAAATTATCAGAATTATTCTATTTGAAAATTTATGATCAAAAAATCTTTTCTATACATGCGTCGTCAACTTTGAATTATGTCGATGAAAAAAGTTTTTCTGTTCGAAACAGATGATTCAAATATTATAAATGAGCGTATGTATACCATTTAGCGTAGCTACGTTAATCGTCAATAAAGTGTATTAATATTATAGATCAATCGATTTTCCTCGAATCAAGGAATCTTTTCCGTTCTTGCATCAATTGTAAATTATGTTAGTGAAAAAAGTTTTACTATAAAAACCCGTGTTTTCAAATATTATGCATAACCATAGCTTCCTTACTCTTCAATAAAATGTATCAATGCTATAGATCAATCGATTCGTTTTGAATCAACACAACTTTTCTATTCTCGCATCAACTATAAATTATGAGAATTAGAACATTTTTAGTATAAAAATCGATTAAAAAAATATATAAATTACCATAACTTCCCTACGCTTTAATAAAATATATTAATATTGTAGGTCAATCGATTCGTCTCGAACCAAGGAATCTTTTATATTCTTGCATCAACTTTGAATTATATTGGAGAAAAAGTTTTACTATGAAAAACCGTATTTTCAAATATTATGCATTCACAGAAAAAAACAGAAGATAAACTTTACATCGATTTCCGACGAAAGATTCTTTGCAACAAAAATTAACTTCATTGGATAAACTTTACACAAATAGCGGTTAAACTTTCTTTTGTTTTTCCATAACAAACACATGTATTTTGAAAAACGCGAAGTTGGCTGAACAAAACTTTAACGCTCTAAAAAATTTCCTGCAACAAATTTTATTCTTAGTTTTTTCTGTGTTACCATAGCTTCCTTACTCTTTAATAAAATGTATTAATGCTATAGGTCAATTAATTCATCTTGAATCAACACAACTTTTCTATTTTTGCATCAACTTTAAATTATGAGAGTGAGAAAATTTTTACTATAAAAAACCGATTTTCAACATATATAAATTACCATAACTTCCCTACTCGTTGATAAAATGTATTAATATTGTAGGTTAATCGATTCGTCTCGAACCAACGAATCTTTTATATTCTTGCATCAACTTTTAATTATATTGAAGAAAAAATTTTCACTACAAAAAACCGTATTTTCAAACATTATGCATTAACATAGCTTCCTTAATCTTCAATCAAATGTATCAATATTATAGGTCAATCCATTCGTCTCGATCCAAGGAATCTTTTATATCCTTGCATCAACTTTGAATTATGTCAATGAAAAAATTTTTACTTTAAAAAACCGATTTTCAAAATATATAAATTACCATAACTTCCCTACTCGTTGATAAAATGTATTAATATTGGTTGTTAATCGATTCGTCTCGAACCAAGAAATCTTTTATATTCTTGCATCAACTTTCATTTATATTGAAGAAAAAAGTTTCACTATAAAAACCGTATCTTCAAATATTATGCAATAACATAGCTTCCTTAATCTTGAATAAAATGTATCAATATTATAGGTTAATCGATTCGTCTCGATCCAAGGAATCTTTTATATCCTTGCATCAACTTTGAATTATGTCAATGAAAAAAGTTTTACTATAAGAAACCGATTTTTAAAATATATAAATTACCATAACCTCCCTACGCTTCAACAAAATATATTAATAGTATAGGTCAATCGATTCGTTTCGAACCAAGGAATCTTTTATATCCTCGCATCAACTTTGAATTATGTCAATGAAGAAATTTTCTGGAAAATGTTACCATTACAAAGCTTCCTCTATGAGGAAGCAAAATTTAACAAGAAAATACAGTTCAATACAAATAGCTATTTTTCTTGTGTATTTTCTTGTAGAAAAGTGAAGAAATTAACAATAGAGTATAAGCTTCTACACTTCGAAAATTTGTGTAACTTTTCAATAATATTGCTTATACTTCGTTGTAAAAATCTACAAGGTATTACAGAGAACTACAGAGTTTGAAATTTATTTAATTTGGGTGCTAGACTTCATTAAGACACTTTTAATTTTACGTCAATTATTGTGGAAAATTACAAATCTTTACAAAAAAATACAAGATCTCACAAAAGTAGGAATATTGGGAACTGTACTAGAAATTGTGTTGTATATACTGGTAGTTTATTATAGAAGTGTACAAATTTAAACAAAAAATATAAATTTTTATAAACAATACTTTTAGAATTCGTATCAACGTTTCTACTTGTACTTTACTGTCAATTTTTGTGGGATATGTAATATTGTATAATTTTCTAAAAAACAAACTATAATTTAAAAGAAAATATTACACTTTTACATTTTACATTGAACGGTAGTTCGATTATTGCAAATTGAACAATAATAATTGACTCAATAGGACGATTCTGAATCTGTTCAAAATTAGACAAGTTACAGATTTTAACGTTAAAAATAGAAATTTTTCAATTTGAAAGTCTCAGTCGTTAAACAAATGTAAATTTTCGATTGAAACTTTATGAACTATTTCTAATTCAACAATAATTTGAAAAACTATATTCTGCTATTCAATTCCAAATCCTATTCAAATATTGTTTCAATCTAAAATATTCCATTTTAACCCATTTAATTAAAAATTTTTGAAATAATGAAGACATTTTTTGAATATTTAGCAATGTTTATAAATCAAATATTAAAAAATAAACAATTTTAAACTGAATTATTTGAAATAGAAAGCCTTGAATCGTTAATATTTCAATGTGTTAAATTAAAACTTTGAACGTTGCAATTTTAATTGTTCTTTTTAACAAATTTTTGATATGTAAGCATCCATAACAATTGATATTTACAAGTTTTGAGAGGATCCAAACTTAATTTAAAACTGAAAAAGATTTCGACAAATAACAAACTAAATTTAGATTCTTCAAAATTTCGAAATAAAATTTTGAAGCGTTTTAAGGATTTGCAAAAGTTTTAGAAAAATGAAAAAAAAATCCTAAGTTTGTTGGGAAAATTTAAAATGATTTTTTTATTTTGAAAAATTCATTTTAAGAGAATATTTAAAAAGATTTTAAAAAATTTTTAATAATAAATGACAATTGAACAATTATTAATTTGTAAAATAATCGAGTAAGTGAAAGATATATTTAGAAGTTTTGAAAAAATTACAAAATAATTTAAAGCGTGAAAAGATGTCAAAACATTCAAAAGCATTTTGCAAGGTTTTAAATGAATACAAAATTTGAACGAAAATTCCTGGAAAAAATAACAATAATTTTTTTTTTCAATTAACTTTTAAAGAATATTTCATGAGATTCATAAAATTTCCAAAGAAGAATATGGATGATTTTAAGGTAATTTTTCTACTTTTGCAGGATTTTAAAAAAATTGTAGGAAAAATTCTAGTTCCAAGATAATAAAATTATTATTAGAGTCCTCGAAAATTTTTTAATGATTTTTTAAAAAAACATTTTAAAAGAATCTTTAACAACATTTCAAAAAAATTTTAATGTATAAATTAATGTTTCTGGCTTAAAATTGCTTCAAATGATATAATTCTGAAAATTGATAAATTTTTTGATTCATCCTTCAATTCATAGCATTGAAAATTATAGGGTGGATTTCTACTTATTTCGATATTTTTACTGTGCAATGTATAAAAGTTAAAATTTAAAATTTTGCATTTTAACGGCTTTTGATTAACAAATTTTCAATTGGAAAGTTTTAAAAGCTTTCATTTTATACGCGAAAATTATTGAGCTTTGTAGTAACATTTTTTTCAGCTTTAATTTGAACTTTACAAATCCAAAAGTATTCCACTTTGTTTATTTTAATTTTCGGTTCAGTTTTTATAATTTTAAATGAAAAAATTATTATCTTCAATAGTTCGAATCTTTTAATCTCAAATTTGTCGAACTTTTTTTGGTGAACAACTTTCGTCTGTTCATTTTTTTTCGTAGTTCTTATCGTTTTTTAATTCTATTTTTTCACATTTTTAATATCAAATCAAAGAGTTGAATTTGCAACCAGAAATGAAATAGTTGAATTTTCAGATAAAATAATAATTTTTAGCCAAAACAAACGAATTTTCAACAAAAATGTTAAATTGTCAACGCAAGAATCTTCTACTAAAAAGATAAATTTTCAACAAAATACATCAATTTTCAACAAATTCGTTGAATTTTCAAGAGAAAAGGGCTTGTCTATAAAAAATGTCCTATCTGGAAAATAATTGAATCTTCAACCCAAAAAGTTGAATTTTCAACCCCAAAAGTTGAATTTATAAAAAGTTGCTTTTTAACCTAGAAGGATGACTTTCTACCTAAAGACGGATTTTCAACTAGTTGCAATAAACGAAAAAAACGATTTAAAAAAAAAAATAGTTTAATTCTCAACCAAAAAGATGAATCTTCAACAAAAAATTTCAATTTTCAACCAAACAGATAGATTTTTCGACAGAAAAAATTTATCTTCCAGCAGAGGGATGAATTTTCAACAAAATCATCAATTTTCAACAAATTTGTTGAATTTTGAAGAGAAAAATGCTTATCTACAAAAAAGTCTCATCTACAAAATAGTTGAATTTTCAACCCAAAGAGTTGAATTTTCAACCCAAAGAGTTGAATTTTCAACCCCAAAAATTGAATTTGAAAAAAGTTGATTTTCAACCAAGAAAGAACTTTCAACCATACGAGATAAATTTTCTACCAAAATACGAATTTTCAACCAGTTTAATTAAATGAAAAACGAATTTTGAAGAAAATAGTTGAATTCTTAACCAAAAAGATAAATTTTCAACAAAAAAAGTTAAACTTTTCAACAAAAAGATGTATTTTTCGACCAGGAAGAATAATGTTTTACCAAAAAGAATTCTTTTTAACAAAATACATCAATATTTTCAACAACATTGAAATTTTCAACCCAAAAATATAATTTTTCAACAAAAAAGTTAATTTTCTACAAAATAGATCATTTATCACAAATACCTGAATTTTTATAAAAATAGTTTCATTTTTAACCAGATATTTACATTTCTTATCAAAAGTATGAATTTTCAACAAAAATGTTAATTTTCAACAAAATTTTTGAATTTTCAAGAAAAGAAGATGAAATTTTCTACAAAGCAGTTCAATTTTCAATCCAAAAATATAAATTTTCTACTTAAATGATGATTTTGTAACCAGGTTAGTTCTCAAATAAACAGTTGCATTTTTCTATAAAATTTTTTTTTCTAACTAAGAAGATTAATTTTCTAAAAATTGAATGGTTAAATTTTTAACCAGACAGATGAATTTTCAACCAAATAATAGAATGTTCAACCAAACAGGGATCGCTGAGAAGATCTTCAAATTCAATAAAATTATATTTATTTTTAAAAGTTATCTAAAAATCATTTGAAATATTTGGAAATCCTACGAAATTCGTAAAAAGGCACTTGAAAATTCATTTAAAATTTCTTGTATATGAATTATTCATTTTTTTATAATTATAAATATATTAAATGAAATTAAATTAAAAAATGAAACTTAAAATTAAATATTTCAAATTTCAAATAAAAAAATTCAAATATTGAGTTAAATTGATTGAGAAATTAAATTTATGAAATATATCTATTATTATAAATTATTTTATCAAAGATCACTATGAAAAGCGTTAAAATCCCTAGAAATCTTAGAAATGCATTGAAATATGGGGAATTGCTAAGAAGCCCTCGAAATTCAATAAAATTTTATTTATTTTCCAAAGTTCAGTAGAAATTCCTTCAAATATTTCAAAATCCTACAAAATTCTTCGTAACCCCTTAAAATGTTTTATATGTTTTAAAATCCTCAAGAATCCTATAAAATATTTTGAAAACGTAAAAATCCATTTAGCAAGTATATCGATTGAAATCCCTTAAATATAATATAAATTAAATTTATTGATCAAAGATCTCTGAAAAAAATGTTGAAATCCCTTCAATATAATTTAAATTAAATTTATTAATTATCTGTGAAATTACTAAGAAGCTCTTGAAATTCATTGAAATTTAATTTATTTTCCAAAGTTCTGTCGAAATGCCTTGAAATTTTGAAAAATCAGGCAAAATTCATTGAAAACCCTTATAATTTTTTATATATTTTGAAATCCTTGAAAATCCCATAAAATCAATCGAAATATTTGGAAAACGTAAAAATCTATTGAAGAAAATATAAATCATTTGAAATTCCTTTAATATAATTTAAATTGATTAATAAAAGTTCTCTATAAGAAACGTTAAGATCCCTAAAAAATTTTGAAATCCCTTAAAATCTGATGAATCGCTAAGAAATCTTCGATATTCAGTAAAATCTGTGAAATCTCTAAAAAGCCCTCGAAATTCAATTTCATTTATTTCCCAAAGTTATCTGAAAATTCCTTAAAAGCTTTGCAATTCCAACAAAATCCATAAAAATCTATTTAGAAAAGTATAAATCATTTGAAATTCCTAAAAAATAATTTAATTTTTTTTTTAAATGTTCTCTAGAGAAAACGTTAAAATTTCCACAAATACTTAAAATTCCTTAAAATCCATGGAATGGCTAAGAAGCCCTTAAAGTTCAATTAAATTTCATTTATTTTTCAAAGTTATCTAAAAATCCTTCGAAATATTTGAAATTCCTACAAAATTAATGAACATCCATTTAGAAAAGTATTAATTCCGAAACTCATGAAATCTGTGGAATCGCTCAGAATCCCAATAAATTCAACGAAATTTCGTTTATTTTTCAAAGTCCTCTAGAAATCCCTTAAGATCTTAAAAAACCTTGAGATTTCCAAAAACTCAAAAATCCTTTAGAATCCATTAAAATTCGTTTACATATTCGGAAAACGTAAAAATCCAATAAAAAAAGTATCAATAATTTGAAATCTTGAATATAAATTAAACTAAACTTCATTCAATTCCTAATTCAAAATTTTTATTTTCTACTAAAAATGATTTTTTCCTCCAAATTGAAAAACTAAACTGATGATGCCTACTAGAAAAAAAATTATAGGTGATATCCCTTTTGATTTTGGTCAGTCGAGACACACCGTGCATATAAAAGCAGAAAAAACCCACAAAAATCATATTTAAAACTCGATTCACAGAGACAGTCCTCCAGAAGAAAAACAACAGCGGAAAAAAGTAGCAGTCGTAAAACGGGTAGGATGAGAATGTACTTTTTGTGGCATCGTTTACACCTGCGTTTTTTATTTTACACTAATTGCTAGGATTCTGCCTCCCAGAGTAAGCCAGGGACCAACATCAATCACACTTCTCGCCATTGTATTCTTGCTTGGATGTGTGCAGAAGTCATATATCAGTGTGTGTGTGTGTGTGTGTGTATGAATGTGTGTGGGTTGGTCTGGATACATTCTGCACGGTGCATCGAGACTGGTTGCAATTTACCCGCAGACCGGAAGTGTAGAGCGACACGAAACACTCTCTTGCCCTACTACTCTGATACTCCCTCAACCCCCCCTTCCCCCTCCCCAAACCATGATTCCTCCTATGCTATTTTTTTTCTATTTCCTCTCTCGTGTTTCCTTCATTCCTGTGGAGTTTTCCCTTCCACGGTTCCACACTCTTGCACTTTTGCCATCTTTCTTTCTCTCTCCTTGTACAATGTACAACACTTCCTTCACGTTAACGAGCAATATCCTGGAAGCTTATCTCGTGAAAGGATTTCGAGGCAGGAGTGAGGTACGTGTTACTTTCGTTACGCTCGACAAGATTAATTTCCTAATGAAGCAACGGCCCTGGGAAATGCGAGTTCAGAACGGAAGCGTGCTTTGATGTGAGTCCCTAAGTGGAACCAGCAAGCAGGAAAACATCCTGCTGAAGGGATGCTGCTGCCACTGCTTTTCATCCTATTTTAGTAGCGAAACTTGAAGCCTTTTGTCACGAAGGGGAGTAAATACTAAAATCTACATGGAGAAAAATGGATAGTCAAACTTGGAGTGTCAAAATTTAGATGGTCAGTTTGATCTTCTGGATAGTACACGGAGAGAAAAATATACAGTGTTAAAAATTGCCGCTCGAAACTTCCAACAAATGTAGTGGAAGTTTATTTCCGAAACGTAGGGTAAGGCTACAATACAAAATGTTGTAGTTCCCAAATGCTGGTACTGCAATGGTACCTCACATGTATTGGAATTTTACAATACATTTCCAGTAGCCAGTAACACTTCTTTATCATATTGGCGGCTGGATATCTCGACACCTGTTGAACCGAAAAATTGAAAAAAAAAAAAAAAAAAAAACGTAAATCATTTCTAAGCACATTCATGGAATGCACGTAATTAATTGAATTCTTGAAATTTATGGAATTCAAGGTATTCATGGAATTCGTGAAATCCACGGAATATCAGGATTTCACAAAATTCACGAACTTTACGGAATTCATGGAATACAGGAAATTCATTGAATTAACAGAATTCATGGAATTCACGGAATTCATGGAATTAACAGAACTCATGGAATTCATAGTATTCAAGGAATTCAAAGATTTCTTGGAATTAAAGCAAATCATGAATTGATGGAATTTAAGGAATTCACGGAATTTAAGGAATTCGCGAAATCTAAAGAATTCACGAAATTCCAGGAATTCATGGAATTCACGGAAATCAAGGAATTAAAGGAAATCACGGAATTCATGGAATTCACGGAATTCGAAGAATTCACGGAATTTACGAAATTCACGGAATTTATGGAATTCATGAAATTCATAGTATTCAAGGAATTCAAAAATTTCACGGAATTAAAGTAAATCACGGAATTGGCAGAATTCATAGAATTCAAAGAATTCATAGAATTCACCGAATTCATAGAATTCACCGAATTCATAGA
>CAKNYM010052497.1:219951-231922 GCA_932195095.1 Andricus curvator | reverse complement strand
GGAATTGACGGAATTCAAGGAATTCTCGGAATTGACGGAATTCACGCTATCGAAGGAATTCACGAAATTCAAGGATTTCAAGGAATTGAAGGAAATTGCGAAATTCGCGGAATTCATACAATTCAAGGAATTCATGAAATTCAAGGAATTCGTGGAATTCAAGGAATTCGTGGAATTCAAGGAATTCGTGAAATTCGTGGAATTCAAGGAATTCGTGGAATTCATGAAGTTCACGACATTTAAGAAATTTACAAAATTCAAGGATCTCACGAAATTCAAGGAATTCACGAATTCAAGGAATTCACGAATTCAAGGAATTCACGAATTCAAGGAATTCACGGAATTCACGAAATTCAAAGAATTCACGAAATTCAAGGAATTCGTGGTATTAAATGAATGCGTGGAATTCAAGGAATTCATGGATTTTGATGAATTCATGGATCTAGATGAATTCACGGAATTCATGAAATTCAAAAAAATTCGTCCGATTCATGGTATTCATTGAATTCACGGAATTCAAGGAATTCATGGAACGTGAATACTGAGAATTCAGTAAATTCAGTGAATTTAATTAATTCAGTGAATTCCGCGAATTCCATTAATTTCGTTAATGCAGTGAATTTCGTAAATTCAATGAATTCCGTGAATTACTTGGATGGCACGAACTTCTTGAACACCTTGAATTCCATAAATTGCGTGATTTCCTCGAATTTGATAAATTTCGTGAATTCCTTGAATTCCATAAATTCCGTCAATTCCTTGAATTTCATAAATTCCGTCAATTCCTTGAATTCCATATACTTCGTGAATTCCGTAAATTCCATGATTTCAGTGAATTCCATGAATTCCACGAATTCCATGAATACCATGAATTCCATGAATTCCGTGATTTCTGCGAATTACATGAATTCCGTGGATTCCGTAAATTCTGTGAATTCCATAAATTTCGTGAATTCCATGAATTCCATGAATTCCATAAATTTAGGTAATTCCTTAAGTTTCATGAATTCCATGAATACCAAAAATCCCGTGAATTCCATGAACCTTGTGAATTCCATGAATTTCGTGAATTCCATAAATTTCATGAATTCCATGAATTTCGTGAATTCCATGAATTCTGTGAGTTGCATACGTTTAGTGAATTCCGGGAATTCCATGAATTCCATAAATTTGGTGAATTCCAATTATTCCGCGAATTCCATGAATTCCGTGAATTCCTTAAGTTTCATGAATTCCGTGAATTCCATGAATTCCATAAATGCCGTGGATTCCATAAATTTCGTGAATTCCATGAATTCTGTGAGTTGCATACGTTTAGTGAATTCCATTAATTCCGCGAATTCCACGAATTCCATGAATTTCGTGAATTCCATGAATTTCATGAATTTTGTGAATTCCATGAATTCTGTGAGTTCCATAAATTTAGTGAATTCCGCGAATTCCATAAATTTAGTGAATTCCGTGAATTCCATAAATTTGGTGAATTCCTTGAATTCCATTAATTCCATATATTCCGTGAATTCCTTGTGCACAATTTTCGATTTATAAACGCTACAATACATGTATTGGAATGTTCGACGGTGCTTCACGATTTACAGCACTTACAATACATGTATTGCAATTTCGACATTCCAATACCGTGTTTGCAATTTTACCTTACGATTGTATTCTAGAAGTATTGGAGAATTCCAAACATTTTTAACAGTGTAGGCATTAGAAAGTGAACATTTGTCACGCTCTAAGGTAAACGTCCCAGTAATCGTCAGCATAAGAGATTTCATTGACTTCAAATATTTAGAAAATTGTTTTGGAACGATGAGTTAAAAAATGAAAAATGAAGAAAACATCTTAGAATATTATAAAAATCGTTTTTACATTGTATTTAATATTACTCCTTATTTATAAACAATTAAAAGTCAAAAAGCACCGATTTCCCAGTTATCGTAATTTCCAAATCTGCCATGTACTAGTAATCGTAAGTCATTGTGCCAGTCTTCGTGAAAAAGGTTAAGTTTTCTTGAAATCAGTTTTTAGCGATTTGGAGGTGTATTTCAAGTGTATTTTTGTATTTTAAGTATACTTTAATGAAATGAAAGATCTTTGCTAGTTTTATATTGATTCAGAGATTGAGACCTTAGAGATGAAATCCGTTGAAACATAACCTCAAAATCGAATCTTATGATAGTTCCAATACGTCTGATGGACATTATAATAATTAATTAAAAATATTTTCGAATAAATTAATATTTTATTTATAAGAAATAAAGTGGTCTCAAAAATAAATCGAAGTAAATATTTATTAGAATTTTTATCACAAGTAGGTACTAATTGAAGACTTTACTTAAACAAAAATGATCATTTATTACAAAAAAATCATTTTCGTCCCGATCAAGTAATTTCTTGACATATTAAAAGCTCAATCAAAGAAGCGCACTATTTGTACAAAAAAACTAATTTGGTTTCCATAACAAGCACTGTTCAAACTTACTTAAAAATATTTGAGGAATGTATTTTCATGCGGAAAATACTTACTTCTGGCGTTTACACCTCAAAACAGACGATTACTGGGATCGCCATGATTACTGGGACCGCCACGATTACTGGGATATCTACCTTAATAGCAAGCATTTCTCTTGGAATATATTCATGGATGCTTCTATTAATCGCATGATGCAACCGGACGAAAAATAAGCACAGCTCACATGCAAAAATGCCAAGAGTGCGAGTGAAATTTCCAAGATCCTCCACGGACTTTTTCGGTAAGTCTCCTTGCAATTTGCCTTTAGGCCACGCCTCCTGCGAACATTTGGTGATGCGAACGTGTCAACAGGCAGAAGGCGTGGCCTAAAAGTAAATTGCAAGGAGACTCACGGAAAAATACGTTGAGATTTTAGGAAATAAAGCAAGAGACGCCTGCGATATGCGCCGGATGAATAGTCCATGCGTCAATACCTTGAACTCTCTTGCGCTAAACCCCGGAGTCAGTGAACTAATCCGACAGTTGGCGCTCCGATCAGGACGGCTGACTTTTGCATTTCAATGCATGGGAGAAAAGCATAAAATAACAAAAAACTTGAAACTGTTTTCAAATTTTGACAGGAAATATATTTTTCTAGTAATAATAAGCGTAATAGTAATTAATCATTCTAAAATCGTCACGGAAACTAGCAGCTGAATGGTGATAAAATTAAAAACTTGGATCAGAATTCTGAGATTTAAAATTTTATGTTCTATTATCTCTATACAATTTTTTTCAAAATTATGAATGATTTAAATATGTGAATCCTCAGTTATAAATATTGATTAAAATAAATGTAACTGAAATTAAATAATTAATAATATAACATTTTTTTATTATTAATTCAAGGTGGCCGTTTTAATCAAGGGAAAAAATTCCCGGTCATTTCTAGGTTTTTTTTCAGGTTTAGAAAGAAAATTAGATGATATCTTTGCTATTTTATTGATACTCTCTTAAAATGAACCAGTGAAATCTCACTGATTCCCAGTGAAATCTCACTGGTTGAAATAGCCAGAAGTGTGTCACTGACAATCAGTGAGCATTCACTGGTTCATTCAGTGAAGTTCCGACACTGGTTTAATCAGTGAGGTTCACTGGTTTCTCAGTACCAGTAGTCACCTGGTCGTACGCCTTGTCGCCTTTCAGCTGTTTAGGTATGGCACTCATCATTCATCGCACTTTTCTGTTAAGAGTTGTAAAATTAAATTTTATAACCCTCACTTTATCCTCACAACAATAAATAAAGGCCGGGCTGCAATATAATGGTATATAATAGGTTGCGCCTGATTGTGGAAAAACCCGTCGTTATGTTAATGTGTCGCGTTGCTCAAAGTCAAACCCATGGCCAGGGACCTCCCACTATCAAGCGAAAGATATTATATCCCCTGCTCATTGCAGACAGGCACCAAATATTTATAAAATAAACACTTGTACACAATAAGATTCTTTTTCACTCGAGAAATGCCAAAGACCTGACCGAAGACGCGCGCGTACCAGGCGACTGGAGGTTCATGTTTTGCCCGCGTGGAGCGCTATATCACTGGTTCAATCTATCATTTGGCGTAACTGGTAGAATCAGTAGCGCTGTTTTAGTTGAATCTCTTACTGGTTCGTCCAGTCAAAGTGGAAAAATCACTGGTTCACCAGTGACAATTCAAAATACTGATTCAACCAGTGACAATTTCACTGGTTCAGTTTAAGAGAGTAGATATCATTCTGAATTGACCCAAGTATTATAATTGTAAAGAAGATTTTTTCTTTGAAATTAGGTTCAATAATATTTATTTTTTTTTGTGTTCTGCAATCAATTTAAAAAAATATTTATTTTGAAATAAAATAAAAATAAATTTTTTTATGTTTCGTCTTGGACTGACTCCCTGGACTCGTCAGGAAGGCTATGTGAATCAGTCCTACCTTATACATTTTAATTGATCTACATTTATTATAATGTATATTTTCCAAACAAAAATTTTCAGTTTGTGAATTCAATAAATTTTGCAGTCAACAATATAATGTCAATCAACTCACTAACCTAATAATAATTTTCTGCAGCTTGGTAAATGTTGATCTTTTAATTTAAGGTTTGGCCCGTATCCGAGGCCGAAATAACATTACAAAATAAAAATAAAAATCTATATCAATTATATTTAGTTTAAACCCCTATCCATGGTTGAAATGCACTATATTATTGACTGCAAAATTCATTAAATTTACAAACAAACTGAAAATTTTTGTTGTTGGAAAATATAGATTATAATGAATTTAGATAAATTAGAATGTGTAAGGTAGGACTGATTCACATAGCCTTACTGATGACTACAGTGAGTCAGTCCAGGACGATATATGAAAAATCTAATTTTTATATTTTTTTGTTTAAATTAATATATATTTTAAAATTAATTGCAGAATACAAAGCAAATACATATTATCGACCCTAATCCCAACACAAAAATCTTCTCTACAATTGCAAAAAAAGATGCGAACTCTTGAAGCTACAATTTTTTTCTCATTTGAAATTATAAAAACTGAACTGCAAATCAAAACACTTGAAGTGCAACTTTTTTAAATTTTAAACTCTAAAAATTAGAACCTAATTTTCAAAAATTTAAACGCTTGATTAATAAATAATTGTTTAACTTTTATAAATTGTACAATTCAAAGATTTAAAAAAAATATATGAATACACCCTATCATTTTCAATTGTCTTAATTGAATAATGAATCAACAAATTTATAGATTTTCAAAATTATATCTTTTTAAGCAATTTTAAGTCCGCATAAAACTTATTCTAAATATTGTTTTAAATATTTCAAATCTGTCAAAATCTTTTGAAATTCTTTTTAATTTTTTTAATTTTTCCTCCGTCTATCCATTTCTATCTTTTTCTATCACTTTGTATTCCTAAATTCACGTCTATATTTTGCAATCCCTTCTTTTCTTTCTCACCCTATCCTTTATCTGTCCACGTCAATCTTTTTCTATCTCTCTGGTAATCTGAATTTCCGTCTATCTCTTTCAATTCCGCCTTCTCTCACTCATTCTATTTTTCATCTATTCACGTCAATATTTTACTATCCCTCTGTCAATCTGAATGTCAGTCTATCTTTTCCAATTCCCTCTTTTCCATCTTGTCCTATACTTTATCTATCCAGGTCAATAATTTTCTATCTGGCTGTCAATCTGAATTTCCGTCTATCCTTTTTAAGCCCCTCCTCTCTATCTCATCGTGTTCTACATCTATCAACGTCTATTTTTTATTATTTATTTGTCGAACTAATTTCTTTTCTATTTTTTGTCAATATCCTCTTCTCTATCTCATCCTATCCTTTATCTATCCATATCAATCTTTTCCTATTTCTCTATAAATCTTGATTTCCGTCTATCTTTTTTAATCTCCTGTTCTTCATCTCATCCTATCCTACGTCTATCAATGTCTATTTTTTCTATCTCTTTGCTAATCTTAATTCACGTCTATCTTTTTATCCCTTCCTCTCAATCTCATCCTATCGGTCATCTATCCACGTCAATATTTTACTATCGCTCTGCAAATCCAAATTTCTCTTTATCTTTTCTAATCCCTTCTTTTCTATCTCATCCTATCCTTTATCTATCCAAGTCAATAATTTGCTATCTCTCTGTCAATCTAAGTTCCCGTCTGTCTTCTTCAATCTCCTCTTCCCTATCTCATTGTATTCTACATCCATCAAAGTCCATTTTTTTTTTTTGCCAATCTCATCCAATCCTTTATCTATCCACGTCAGTGTTTTCCTACTTCTCTTTCAATATAAATTTCTGTCTGTCTTTTCCAATCGTATTTCTCATCGTATCATTTATATCTTCTTTATGTCATCCTATCCTTTATCTATCCCTGCCTATATTTTTCTATCTCTCTGTCAATCTAAATTCCCATCTATCTTTTTTTAATCTTCTTCTCTATCTCATCGTACCACACGTCTATCTTTTTCTGTCTCTCCGTCAATCTAAATTCAGTTCTATTGCTTTTAAGCCCTCCTTCTTCATCTCATCCTATCCTTCATCTATTTTTGTCAATCTTTTTCTATGTCTGCTTATCTAAATTGCCGTCTATCTTTTCCAACCCTTTCTTCTCTATCTCATCCTATCATTTATCTATCGACGTCAACCTGAATTTTTTGCCGCTAAGGGGCCGTACTTTAATTACGTAACGGATAATCGACCCTCTCCCGCCCCCTGTAACGAACCGCAACGAAATATTTCTCCCCCCCCCCCCCCCTCTTGCTGTACGTAATTGATGGTTTCCAAAAATAATAAGATATGGGACTTGAAACTAGTGGAAATTTGTTGTATTTAAGATAATACATGCTTTGCGGAGTGAAAACTTCATTTTCAAAATTCGATGATTTTTCCTTGACCATTTTTTTATTTTTCCTGACCATTAACATTCAAATACCAGCGTTTTAATCTTGAAATATTTTTTATATAGGATCTTTTATGAACGGAGTAAAACAATATTTCAGATACAAATTTAGAATTTTTAAATTTATTTATTTTAAACGAAAAAATGACTTTTCTACCATGAAAGATAATTTTTAAACAAAATATTTGAATTTTCAACAAAATAATTGAATTTTAAATTTCATTAAAAAAAAATTTTTTAACGAAATAGTTAAATTTTCAACCAAAGAGATCAACCTTCATTAAAAAAAATCAACAGAGTAGTTAAACATTTGCCCACGCAGTTGAATTGTCAACCAAGAAACATCAATTTTCAACAAAATAGTTAACTTTCAACCAAAGAGATGAATTTTCAACTAAAAATATGAATCTTCAACAAAAATGATTTCTTAACAAAGTGGTTCGATAAAAATTTTCAAACAAAATAGTTGAATTCTCAAGCAAAGAAGATTAATTTTCTTGGCAGTCTTGGCCAAAAAAGGTGGAATTTCCACTAAAAGGAATGAATATTCAAATTGAAAAGACAAATTAAAAAAAAAATAGTTCAATTTTTATCCCAAAAAGATTTCAGTTTGACTTTTCAACATCAAAATCTGAATTTTAAATAAGATGTACATTTTCTTGAATTTTTAACCCAAAAAGACGAATTTTCAACAAAGTAGTTGAATTTTCAACCGAAAGGGATGACCAAGAAAGGTGCAATTTCTACTAAAATAGTTGAATTTTCAAATTAAAAAGACAAATTTTCAAAAAAATAGTTGAATTTTTATCCAAAAAAGATTTCAGTTGACTTTTCAACACAAAAATATGAATTTTAAACAACAAGTAAATTATCTACGAAAGTAGTTGAATTTTCAAAAAAAAAATTTGAATTTTCATCCAAAAAATATTTCAGTTTGAATTTTCAACATCAAAATATGAGTTTTAAATAAGAAGTAAATTCTCTTGAATTTTTAACCCAAAAATACGAATTTTCAACCAAGTGATTTAAATTTTCAACCTAAAAGGATGACCAAGAAAGGTGCAATTTCTACTAAAATAGATGAACTTTCAAATAAAAAAGACAAGTTTTCAAAAAAATAGTTGAATTTTTATACAAAAAAGATTTCAGTTTGACTTTTCAACATCAAAATATGAGTTTTTTATAAGAAGTAAATTCTCTTGAATTTTTAACCCGAAAAGACGAATTTTCAACGAAGTAGTTGAATTTTCAACCAAAAAGGGATGACCAAGAAAGGTGCAATTTCTACTAAAATAGACGAATTTTCAAATTAGAAAGACAAATTTTTCAAAAAATCAGTTGAATTTTCAGCCAAAGAAGATTTCAGTTGACTTTTCAACACAAAAATATGAATTTTAAAGAACAAGTAAATTTTCTACGAAATAGTTGAATTTAAAAAAAAACATTTGAATTTTCGACCAAAAAGTGCGACTTTTTAAAAAATTTGTTGAATTTTTGAACGAATAATAAAATGTATAACTGAAAAGATAATCTTCAGGAGGAAGCAACTGCAAAAAAAAATGAAGAAATAATTATAAATGGTATAAAAAAATTTCAATTTAAAATTGAGAAATTTCAAATTTATTCTGCTTGATACTCATTTAAGGTTATAGAAATTCCCTGATTTTTGAAAGAATTTTTTTAAATTTTCTGGCGGTTTTTAAACACGGACAAAAGGATTTTCAAAAATAAAGACAGTGGAATATTTTTGTTGGTTTAGATAATGCAACACATGAAAAAAATTTCAAAATTGAAAAAAAAAATTCCTCTAATCGGTGAAATACGTATCATCTAAAATCACTTTAAAAACAATTTTTCTTATCCCGGAAAAAATTGTAACTTGAGCATGCAGAGCCTGGACGATTTGAAATGAATTCGGTCACGTGATTCTTTTTTCTATTTTGATTATATTCAAGAAAAAATTTTTTTTAGCTAGAATTCAATAAAACACCCCTTTCTCAACAAAAAAGTTTAAGGTTTAGTTGATATAATTCCATAGAACCTTTATAGCTATCTCTATGGAATTTTTTTTTTTAAGAAGATTTTTAGGCGAATTTTTCAGTAAAATCATGAAAAAATTAATTTTCTCAAAAAACGAAATATTTTAGTTTAAAATTGAGAAAAATCTGTATTTATATGTAAGACTTAATTAATTAAATAACAAATTATGTTACCCGACAAAGTCTTGTAATAACAAGAGTTATTTCCGAGTTATTGGTAGTGGATTTCGTACAAAAAATTACATTCATTCGTTGTGAAATTTGTTTCAAAATTCTTTATGAAGTGAAAAATGATTGTTATTTGAAAATGTCATAAGGGAAGGATTTTTACAGGTCGTTCAGACTTTTTTGTATTTTATAAAATTAAGATTTTATTTCTGAGTGAATAAAAAATAAATTCTAAGACAAAATGATTTTTTAGTCTTAAATTTGTATTTTTTCAAATTTAAAACTAAGAAAATTTATTTTCAGACATAAAACGGCCTAGCGGAACGTCTCAGCAATTTTTTAAAATAAGAGAAAATTTATGTAAGTATTTTTTCACCAAGAAGACTACAACATAATCTAACGCTCCGATTGACATCAAATTTTAACGAAAAGTCAGTAGCAACAGATTCTTGATCAATTTTCTATGAATTTTCGATATCTTAAATAGGTTCTTAAATTTTAGCATTTATATTTCATAGAAAAAGTTAAATTATTAATTGTTGAATCATTTTTCTATTTTTATAGAGGAAAAAATGTTTTGAAAAACCACAGTATCCAAAAAAGTGTCTTTCCGACGGACCAGAGCATTTTGGGTATTTTGGGTCGCTGAATCTGACTCCGAGGTCGGAATTCCGAAGTTGATTCGCGTTTTCTTCCTAGCTTCAAAATTTGCTAACGTCAAGAAACACTGTTTTGTACGTTTTTGCGGCCAGGGAGAAAACAAGAGCTGATTTTGGAATTATGACTTCGAATTCGGATTCAGCGACCCAAAATACGTCAGAATTGACTAGTCTGGTCTGTCGGAAACCTTACATTTTTGCATGAGTGAGAAATGTACGAAAAAAGTGTTTTTTGAGATCAGGGAGCAAACAAGAGCTCGGATTCGGATTAAGCGACCCAAAATACGTAAGGATTGACTATTCTGATCCGTCAAAACTCCTACGTTTTTTGTAGGGCTGTAAAAAGTACGAGTTCTGAAGAAAATAAGAGCTCAAATTCGGATTCAGCGACCCCAAATACGTCAGAATCGACTTGTCTGGTCTGCCGGAACCCTTATCTTTTTTTGTCGCTGTGAAATGTACGAAAAAAGTGTTTTTTGAGATCAAGGAGAAAACAAGAGCTCGTATTCGGATTCAGAGACCCAAAATACGTAAGAATTTACTCTTCTGATCCGTCGAAACTTCTTCTCTGTTTGCGGGGCTGTGAAATGTACTAAAAAATATTTTTTGAGGATTGAAAGTAAACAAGAGCTCGGATTCGGATTCAGAGACCCAAAACACGTAAGAGTTGACTAGTCTGGTCCGACGGAACGCCAACGTTTTGTGGGGCTATAAAATATACGGAAAAAGTGTTTGTTTTTTTTAGATTAGGAAGAAAACAAGAGCTCAGATTCGGATTCAGCGACCCAAAATACGTAATAATTAACTAGTATAGTCCGTTAAAACTCTTACTTTTTTGTAGGACTCTGAAATGTACGAGTAAGGAAGAAAACAAGAGCCGGAATTCGGATTCAGCGACCCAAAATACGTGAGAATTGACTAGTCTGATCCGTCAGAACCCTAACTTCTTATGGGGCTGTGAAATGTACGAAAAAAGGTTTTTTGAATTTTCGAAGAAAACAAGAGCTCAAATTCGGATTCAGCGACCCGAAATGTGTAAGAATTAATTCTTCTGATCCGTCGGAACTTCTACTCTGTTTGCGGGGCTCTGAAATATACGGAAAAGTATTTTTTGAGGTTCAGAAGCAAACACGAGCTCGGATTCAGAGACCCAAAATACGTAAAAATTGACTAGTTTGGCCCATCGGAAACCCAACTTTTTGTGAGGCTGTGAAATGTACGAAAAAAGTGTTTTTTTAGATGAGGAAGAAAACAATAGCTCGGATTTGGATTCAGCGACCAAACATACGTAAGAATTAACTAGTCTAGTGCGTTGAAACTCCTACTTTTTTGCAGGGTTGTGAAGCGTACGATTAAGAAAGAAAACAAGAGCTCGAATTCGGATTCAGCGACCCAAGATACGTGAGAATTGACTAGTCTGGTCCGTCTTAATCCCAACTTTTTCTGGGGCTGTGAAATTTAGGAAAAAAGTGTTCTTTGAAAAAAGAAAGCAAACAAGAGCTCGGATTCGGATTCAGTCACCCAAAATACGTAAGAATTGACTAGTTTGGTCCATCGGAAACCCAACTTTTTTTGAGGCTTTGAAATGTACAAAAAAAGTGTCTTTTTAGATGAGGAAGAAAACAAGAGCTCGGATTCGGATTCAGCGACCAAAAATATGTCAGATTTAACTAGCCTAGTCGGTTAAAACTCCCACTTTTTTGCAGGGCTGTGAAATGTACGACTAAGAAAGAAAACAAGAGCTCGATATCGGATTCAGCGACCCAAAATACGTAAAAATTGACTAGTTTGGCCCATCGGAAACCCAACTTTTTGTGAGGCTTTAAAATGTACGAAAAAAGTTTTTTTCAGATGAGAAAGCAAACAAGAGCTCGGATTTGGATTCAGCGACCTAAAATACGTAAGAATTGATTCTTCTGAGCCGTCGGAACTTCTACTCTGTTTGTGGGGCTGTCAAATGTACGAAAAAGTATTTTTTGAGGTTCAGAAGCAATTCGGATTCGGATTCAGAGACTCAAGATACGTAAAAATTGACTAGTCTGGCCCAGCGGAACCCAAACTTTTTGTGAGGCTGTGAAATGTACGAATAACGTGTTTTTTGAGATGAGGACGACAAAAAAGGGCTCGAATTCGGATTCAGCGACCCAAAATACGTAAACATTAACTGCTGTCGCCTGTCGAAAGCCCAACT
>CAKNYM010052497.1:191821-219941 GCA_932195095.1 Andricus curvator | reverse complement strand
CTGTCGCCTGTCGAAAGCCCAACTGTTTGTGGGGCTGTGAAATGTACAAAAAAGTCTTTTTTGAGTTTCGAAAGAAAACAAGAGCTCGGATTCGGATTCAGAGACCCAAAATATGTGAAAATTGACTAGACGGGTCCATCAGAATCCCTACTTTTTTGGGGAGGCTTTGAAACGTACAAAAAAGTGTTTTTTAGGTTAGGAACAAAACAAGAAGTAACTTCAGCATTCCGACTTCGGATTTGGATTCAGCGACCCCGAAATATATTGGAATTAACTAATCTGGTCCGTCGGAACTTTTTCTTTTTTTTTTTTTTGAGGTGTGAAACTAAGTAATTGAGGTTAAGTAATTTGAAAAAAAATTCATAGTAAAATATATTAGGAACCTTTCTTGATAAAGAAACTTATAGAAATTTTTAGAATAAAATTTAAGACGCCATGTTAGACATTATGAAACTTGGCGGAATATTATAAGCAAAATCATTTTCATAAATAATTGCCAATTTCATAAATAATTGCTAATTAATATTTTTGTAAACTTTCAAAATTGAAAAAAAAAAATTAAATCTCTCCCAAGTGCTTAAAAGTTTTCTATTTGACATTTTTTTAATTATAAACCTGCTATCTTAGATGTTAATTCCGATTCATAAAATCGTTAGTACCTGGTTGACAAATATTAAATTTCAAACGAAATTGAATACTGTTTCTCAACTTCTTTATGCAATACACAATACACATACAAAGGAAAATGTCCTTGTAGGTGTTCCTGGATAAAGAAATATGTAATTGTTTGCATAATTATGCCATCAGTCAATTTTTTCAAAAATCAAATTCTCTGATCATACTTTTAATGTTTAAAGGTGGTTTCACACCGCAAAGTCCATTTACGATGGCTTATATTTTATTAAGGAAGAGTACTGTGAATATCTAATAATTTTAGTTCAATATTTTTTCGCGTTCAATAAAAACAAACTTTACAACTAGAAAACAAACAATTTTTATAGTTTTTTAAAGAATTTTTATAAAGAAAGAAAGGTTTTAAGAATTTTGAATAATTTTTTATTTTTTTAGTTAATTTCTTAATTTTGAGAAAATATAATACAATTATAATAAAAAATAGGTTAATTTATCCAAGAAAACTAAAGTTTCAACGCGTTGTATTTTTAACAAAAAAGATCAAATATTTTACAAAAGAAACAAATGTTCCATGAAACGGATTGATTTTGAAACCAGAAAATATGAATTTTCCAACAAAAAAGTTAATTTTTAACTATAAATTTGATATTTCAACCAAGTAGATGAATTTTCGACGAGAAAGACGAATTTTCAACGGAATAGTTAAATTGTCAGCCACAGAGATGAATTTTCAACTAAAATGATGAAACTATAACAAAAGAATTATTTTTTGATAAACTTGTTTAAATTTCAACAAAGTAGTTGAAATTAAATAAAAAAATATTTGGTTAGAAAAATTATTTTTGCTAAATTTAATTAATTATTAAGTAGGCCAATGAACAATATTTCAGAAAAAACCGCAGTTTTCTACCATTAAGCAAATATAATATTATTAACAATGATGATAAATTGTTTAAACAATTATTTTTGTTAACTTGGATCAATTATTTCTTTACTATAATTGAGAAACTGACAAAAATAAAAAATTTCAGGAAAAAACGACAACTCTCTAGTATTAATATAAAAGAAGATAGCAATAAACAATAATAATTTGTTTAAACAAGTATTTTTGCTGATTGGAATTTAATATTAACTCACTCAATGTAAAGAGTGGACAAAAAGTTGAAAATTTACGAAAAAACCGCAATTTCTAGCACTATTCAAAGAGAATATTATTCACAATAAGAATAAATTGTTTAAACAATTATTTTTGTTAACTTGGATCAATTATTACTTTACTATAATTGAGAAGCTGACAAAAAGTTAAAAATTTCAGAAAAAACGACAAATATCTAGTATTAATATTTAAAAAATAGTTATAAACAATAATAATTTGTTTAAACAATCATTTTTGCTAATTGGAATTTAATATTCGCTTACTCCAAGTGAAAAGTGGACAAAAAGTTGAAAATTTAAGAAAAAACGGCAATTTCTAGCACTATTGAAAGAGAATATTATTAACAATAACAATAAATTGTTTAAACAGCTATGTTTTGTTAACATTGAAAAAATCTCACCTCACTGTAATTGAAAATTAAACAAAATGTGGGAAATTTTTGAAAGAACCGCGACTCCCAATCTATATTCTAAGAGAAAATTGCTAAAAATAATAACAAAATTGTTTAAAAAATTTATTTGAACATCTAATTATGAGTATAGAGCAGTATTTTATATATCAGAAATACTTTGCATTATAAAATCCGCAAAAAAATAATAATTATCGCAAAAAACTCGCAAAAACCATTTTTTCACTTATGGGGTTTTTTTGGGACCCTACATAATAGAGTTATGGGGGTTATATTTTAAAAATAATATTTTTTTATATTCTACAGCTAATTGTGAAGAGAAATGTTGATTTTCAACTCGAATCACTTAATATTGACAGTTCTGAAAAAAATTTACAAAAACCTCTAAATATAATTTTTTTCAAAACAAAAAAATGAATTTATTTTTTGGGTATTCGGAGAAATTTCCGGGCGACATGCATAAAAATTCAAAAAAAAAATATCCAATGCATTTTTGGATCACCCCAGTGTGCACACAAGGGCTAATTCAAGAAAAATATTTTTCCCAGTGAATTTTTATTCTATTGAATAATAAAAATAATAATAATAATAAATGGGATAAATTGAATATAATGGAAAAATTATAAAATTTTGATTTATAACGATAATGTAAGTTTGATATTTGAATATTTGTTGGAATTTGTGTTTATGTCATGTAGAATTTTCTGAGAGACATTCTCACGTGGCCATCCATGTGTCTCTGGCAGTCTGGCACGTTTCTTTACCCTTTCCACGCCTTCACTTTTCCTTATACCCTGCCTTCTCTCTGGATGTGATACTTTGTAAATATTTCACCTCAACGAGGAAAAAATATTCGAAATGGAAAATTCCCGAAATGATCAAACAATAATTTTAGAAACTTTAAACATTAAAAATGATAATTTTTTAATAAAAATATTTGATTATTGTATTTTTAATAAATAAATATTATTTATTAAAAAAATGTTGGGAATTTCATTTTTCGGGAATATTACAATTCGGGAATTTTATTATTCGAGAATTTCATAATTCCGGAATTTTATTATTCGGAATTTTCCAATTCGGGAATTTTATTATTAGGAATTTTCCGTATCAGGAGTTTCACAGTGTCGGGAATTTTATTTTTCTGGAATTTTCCAATTCGGAAATTTGATTATTTCGGAATTTTTCAATTCAGTAATATTATAAACTGTTCGGGATTTTTTTTCGGAAATTTTCCAATTCGGGAATTTTATAATTCAGCACCTTTATAATTCGGGAATTTTACAGTGTCGGGAATTTTATTTTTCAGGACTTTCCCAATTTAGTAATATTATAGACTGTTCGGGAGTTTTATTTTTCAGGAATTTTTTAATTTGGGAATTTCATAATGCGGGAACTTTCCATTTCACTAATATGATAAACAGTTAGAGAATTTTATTTTTCGCGAATTTTTCAATTCGGAAATTTTATTATTCCGGAATTTTCCAATTCAGTAATATTATAAACTGTTCGGGATTTTTTTTCCGGAAATTTTCCAATTCGGGAATTTTATAATTCAGCACTTTTATAATTCAGGAATTTTTCAAATCGGGAATTTGGCAGTGTCGGGAATTTTATTATTCGGGAATTTTCCAATTCAGTAATATTGTCGACTGTTCGAAAATTTTATTTTACAGGAATTTTCGAATTCGGAAATTTTATTATTCGCGAACTTTCCATTTCAATAATATGATAAACTGTTTAAAATTTTCCAATTCGGGAAATTTTATTCCAGAATTTTATTATTCGGGAATTTTCCAATTCAGTAACATTATAAACTGTTCAGGAATTTTATTTTTCAGGAATTTTCCATTTCACTAATATGATAATCTGCTCGATAATTTTATTTTTCAGGAATTTTCCAATTCGGGAAGTTTTTTATTCCGGAATTTTATTAATCGGGAATTTTTCATATCGGGAGTTTCACAGTGTCGGGAATTTTATTATTTCGGAATTTTTCAATTCAGTAATATTATAAACTGTTCGGGATTTTTTGTCCGAAAATTTCCAATTCGGGAATTTTATAATTCAGCACTTTTATAATTCGGGAATTTTTCAAATCGAGAATTTTACAGTGTCGGGATTTTTATTTTTTGGGAATTTTCCAATTCAGTAATATAATAGATTGTTCGGGAATTTTATTTTTCAGGAATTTTCCAATTCGGGAATTTTATTATTTGGGAACTTTCCATTTTTCAATTCAGTAATATTAAAAACAGTTCGGGATTTTTCTTCGGAAATTCCAATTCGGGAATTTTATAATTCAGCACTTTTATAATTCGGGAATTTTTCAACTCGGCAATTTTACAGTGTCGGGAATTTTATTTTTCGGGAATTTGATTATTCGGGAATTTTCCAATTCAGTAATATTGTAGAATGTTCGGAAATTTTATTTGTCAGGAATCTTCCAATTCAGGAATTTTATTATTCGGGAACTTTCCATTTCACTAATATGATAAACTGTTCGAAAATTTTCCAGTTCAGGAATTTTTTCATTGCAGAATTTTATTTTTCGGGAATTTTCCATTTCACTAATATTATGAACTGCTCGAAAATCTTATTTTTCGGGAATATTCCAATTCGGGAAGTTTTTCATTCCGGAATTTTATTATTCCGGAATTTTTCATATCGGCAGTTTTACAGTGTCGGGAATTTTATTTTATTTTTTTAATTTTCCCATTCGAGAATTTTCTTATTCCGGAATTTTCCAATTCAGTGATACTATAAACTGTTCGGGAATTTTTCTCTTGGAAATTTTCCAATTCATGAATTTTTATTATTCGGGAATTTTTCAATTCCTGAATTTTATTATTCGGGAATTTTGCATATCGGGAGTTTTACAGTGTCGGGAATTTCATTTTTCTGGAATTTATCATTCTAGAATTTTATAATTCCGGAATTTTCCAATTCAGTAATACTATAAACTGTTCGGGAATTTTTTTCTTCGAAATTTTCCAATTCGGGAACTTTGTAATTCAGGACTTCTATTATTCGAGAATTTTTCGAATCGGGAATTTTACAGTATCGAGAATTTTATTTTTGGGGAATTTTCCAATTCAGGAATTTTATTATTCGAGAATTTTTCAATTCAGTAATATTACAAACTGTTGGGGAATTTTATTTTTCATGAATTTTCCAATTCGGGAATTTTATTATTCTGGAATTTTCCATTTCAATAATATGATAAACTGTTCGAGAATTTTATTTTCCGGGAATTCTCGAATTCGGGGATTTTTTTATTCGGGAATTTTATTATTCGGGAATTTTCCAATTCAGTAATATTATAAACTGTTCAGGAATTTTATTTTTCGAAATTTGTCCAATTCGGAATTTCATAATTCAGAAAGTTTATTATTCGGGAATTTCATAATCAGGGAATTTTATTATTCGGAAATTTTCCAATTTGGGAATTTCATAATTCGGGAATTTTATTATCCGGAAATTTTCCAATTCAGTAATATTATAAACTGTTCTGGAATTTTTTTCCGACAATTTTCCCATTCGGGAATTTTATAATTCTTTTTCGGAAATCGTACAGTGTCGGAAATTTTATTTTTCGGGATTTTTTAGTCTTCCCTGGAATTTTTGGGACGACTGAAAATTCTCTAAACATAAAATTCTTTACACTTTAAAATTATCGAAGAAGAAAATATTCGAAATTATAAAATTACGGAAATATAAAAATCCCGAATTGAAAAATTTCCGAAAAATAAAATTCACAAATAATAGAATATCTGATCAGTTTATAACTGATTAAACAATTATTAGTTAACTTAAACAATTAACAAAAATGATGAATATTATTTATTAATTCAAAATAAAATAATGAAATACTTTGATTGAAGAAAATATTATTTTTAAGTTTAAGTTTTTGTTCTTTAAATTATTGTAGGATTTAATCATTATTGTATTTTTAATACTCAGGAATTTTCCAATTCGTGAATTCGAAATTGTTAGCAATTTTCTAATTTCCAATTTTATGTTTCAAAATTCATTGGTCGTCCCATTTTATTATTTGGAAATTTTGTATTTTTTAATTTATTAATTCGTCTTCAGCAACTTCAGGGCCAAAAAATTATGATGAATTTTTTTAAGTTGACCTTTTGTTAGTGAAAAATAATACAAAAATTCGAAATTAGAAAAGTTTTATATTAAGGTTGCAATTATTTGTAAATCCACAAAAAAAGCTTCTTTGAAATTTAGTAAATTGTACTTTTTTTTAAATAACTAAAAATCTTTTCAGCTTAGACCAAAGAAACGTAAAATTATTTAGATATTACGATGATTTTTTTTTAAATTTCGTTATATCAGAATCAGGATTCTCGTATTTTTTGACGGACTTTCCCTGCTGATCATTAAACAAAATTTTTTCGTATAAAGAAAAAAGAATTTTTTTCTCTTAAAAAAATGTGCAATTAATGAAATTCAAAAAATTGTTTGACAAATTCTAACTTTAAAACCATTTTTATTCACATTTTCTATATTTTTATTATATTTTGATAACAAAAACGCCACTCTTATATAAAGTAGATAACTTTATTGACTCAATAGTACTTTTACAACTGATATTTTCTTTTACCGTTCTCACAACTGTCAGTGAGAAATATATAATTAAAAACGTTTACGAGTAAAAAAGTGATGCTAAAGTTTTTTTTTATTGCTATAAAAACTGAGTATATAATTATATCTTCATTCTTGACCAACACACCCTGGGACGGGTCAGGTATTTACTTTTCAAAATAATCCTCTGCCTGTAATTCTTAACAGACTTGGAAGGTTCTTTTTTTATAGAAATAATTCGTATTAAATTTCTAAGAAACTTTTCGAATTTTATTTCACAATTTCTCTTTGTGTTTAATAATGTTTAAAGGAATAATTAAAATATGGTATGGACGTGCGGTCAGTGAGACCGCACGTCGACGCTTGAAGTTTAAGATTTTTATTTGTTTAGAAAAGATTGTTGACCATAAGCAAAAAAAAATTTGTCATACATTTCTAAAAATGATTCCCTAAAAAGATGACTTTTTCGCTAAATTCTAGCTTTTTTAAAAATTTTTTGTAAATTTTTATCGAAGGCACTGATTTTGTTTTCCTAAAATATCATGATTTTTTCGACAATAATCGTAAATATTTATGTCGATGGAATGCAAACTTCTAAATAGTGTGAAAGACTTTGTTGTAGAAATTCTAATTCTAAACAAATCTGTAATCTTCGAATTTACCCTTTTTCTTAGCAGTTTACGCAAAAATAAAAATTTTTTTTTTACAAAAACATTTTTTTCTAGCTAAAAAAAATTGTTTACCTTAAAAAACCATCGATAACAAAATTAGTGCACATTGTCAACAATCTTCCATTGAAAAAATAAAAAATTCAGAAAGTGCACTTTTTGATGAAATCCATTTTCAATATTATCAGGAAAATCACTGCCATTTTTGATTTTGATTTTTAGTTTTGAGTTAGTATTTTTCTCTACATTTCCTTGTGAAAATTATTCCTTATGATTTTACCTTTCATTTAAAAAAAATCTCACAGCCTCTTTCGGTTGCCGAAAAAATTAATTAATAACAAAGAAGCATTTTTAACCAAAAGAGATGAATTTTCAAACTAAAGAGACAAATTTGCAACTAAAAAATATTTTTTCAGCCAAGAAAGAAAAAAAAATTCAACGAAATTGTGAAATTTCAAACCAAAAAGGCGAATTTCCCACAAAACAGTTGAATTTTCAACAAAAAATATAACTTGCAAAGAAATAGTTAAATTTTTAACCAAGGGAATGAATCTTCAAGCGAAAAAAAAATTATTAACAAAGTGGCATTTTTAACCAAAAGAGATGAATTTTCAAACCAAAGAGTCAAACTAGCAACTAAGACAGATTTTTTCAGTCAGGAAAACAAAAATTCAACGAAATTGTAGAATTTTTAAATCCAACAGGGGAATTTTTTTACATATAGTTGAATTTTCAACAAAAAAGATAATTTTCAATAAAATAGTTTAATTTTCAACTGGAGGTATGAATTTTCAACCGCAAAAATAATTTATTAACAAAGTAGCATTTTTAAACAAAAGAGATGAATTTTCAAAATAAAAAGACAAATTTGCAACTAAAAAAGATTTTTTGAGTCAAGAAAAAAAAGTCAACGAAATTGTGGAATTTTCAAATCAAACAGACGAATTTTTTACAAAAGAGTTGAATTTAAAAAAAAAATAATTTTCAATAAAATATTTTAATTTTTAACCGTAGGTATGAATCTTCAACCGAAAAAAAAATTTATCAACAAAGTAGCATTTTTAACCAAAAGAGACAAATTTGCAATTAAAAAATATTTTTTCAGTCAAGAAAGAAAAAAAAATTCAACGAAATTGTAGAATTTTTAAATACAACAGGCGAATTTTTTACATATAGTTGAATTTTCAACAAAAAATATAACTTGCAATAAAATAGTTAAATTTTTAACCAAGGGAATGAATCTTAAAGCGAAAAAAAAATTATTAACAAAGTGGCATTTTTAACCAAAAGAGATGAATTTTCAAACCAAAGAGTCAAACTAGCAACTAAGAAAGATTTTTTCAGTCAGGAAAACAAAAATTCAACGAAATTGTAGAATTTTCAAATCAAACAGACGAATTTTTTACAAATAGTTGAATTTTCAACAAAAAAGATAATTTTCAATAAAATAGTTTAATTTTCAACCGGAGGAATGAATCTTCAACCGAATAAATAATTTATTAACAAAGTAGCATTTTTAACCAAAAGAGATGAATTTTCAAACCAAAGAGTCAAACTAGAAACTAAGAAAGATTTTTTCAGTCAGGAATAAAAAAATTCAACGAAATTGTAGAATTTTTAAATCCAACAGGCGAATTTTTTACATATAGTTGAATTTTCAACAAAAAAGATAATTTTCAATAAAATAGTTTAATTTTCAACCGGAGGTATGAATCTTCAACCGGAAAAATAATTTATTAACAAAGTAGCATTTTTCACCAAAAGAGATGAATTATCAAAATAAAGAGACAAATTTGCAACTAAAAAAGATTTTTTCAGTCAAGAAAAAAAAGTCAACGAAATTGTGGAATTTTCAAATCAAACAGGCGAATTTTTTACAAAATACTTGAATTTTTAACAAAAGAGATAATTTTCAATAAAATAGTTTACTTTTCAACCGGAGGTATGAATCTTCAACCGAAAAAATAATTTATTAACAAAGTAGCATTTTTAACCAAAAGAGATGAATTTTTAAAATAAATAGACTAATTTGCAACTAAAAAAGATTTTTTCAGGCGAGAAAAAAAAAACAACGAAATTGTGGAATTTTCCAATCAAACAGGCGAATTTTTTACAAAATAGTTGAATTTTCAAAAAAAATATAATTTTCAATAAAATAGTTTAATTTTCAACCGGAGGTATGAATCTTCAACCGAAAAAATAATTTATTAACAAAGTAGCATTTTTAACCAAAAGAGATGAATTTTCAAAATAAAGAGACAAATTTGCAACTAAAAAAGATTTTTTCAGGCAAGAAAGAAAAAAAGTTCAATGAAATTCTGGAATTTTCCAACCAAAAAGGCAAATTTTCTACCAAACTGTTGAATTTTCAATAAAAAAGATCTTTTCTGTTAAAAATTCAGCAAATTTGTAGGACATTCGCCAAATGAATTGAAAATTATATTTTTTGTTGAAAATTCAACTGTTTTGTAGAAAATTCGCCTTTTTGGTTTGCAAATTCCACAATTTCTTTAAATTTTTTTCTTCCTTGACTGAAATATATTTTTTAGTTGCAAATTTGTCTCTTTGGTTTGAAAATTAATTTCTTTTGGTTAAAAATACTACTTTGTTAATAGTTCATTTTTTTTGCTTGAAGATTCATCTCTTTGGTTGAAAATTTACCTATTTCATTGAAAATGATCTTTTTTGTTCAAAATTCAACTGTTTTGTAGAGAATTCGCTTTTTTCGTTTAAAAATTCCACAATTTCGTTGATTTATTTTTCTTTCTTGACTGAAAAATATTTTTTAGTTCCAAATTTGTCTCTCTGGTTTGGAAATTCATCTCTTTTGGTTCAAAATGCCACTTTGTTAATTTTTTTTTTTCGCTTGAAGATTCATCTCCTTGTTTAAAAATTAAACTATTTTATTGACAATTATCTTCTTTTTTTTATTCAACTGTCTTGAAGAAAATTCGCTTTTTTGGTTTTAATAATTCCACAATTTCGTTGATTTTTTTTTCTTTCTTGAGTCTCTTTGGTTTGGAAATTCATCTCTTCTTGTTAAAAATGCTACTTTGTTGATAGTTCATTTTTTTGTTTGAAGAATCATCTCTTTGGTTGAAAATTTACCCATTTTATTGAAAATTATGTTTTTTTTTTTGAAAATTCAACTGTACGCTTCAACTTAACAGTGCATAACTTGGAATCTAGAAGAGGCTGCAAGATTTTTTTAAATGAAAAAACACAAGAAAAATTAGAAAAAAATACGAGCTTTGAACGAAAAATCAAAAAAAAAAATTTGACATTTTTTACTTCAAATTTTGAATAAAATCGGTCGAAAAAAGTCTGAGATGTATTTTCACACAAATTCGGCAAAAAAATTGAAATGGACGTAATGCCTACAAATTTAAATATTTTTCAAAAATTTTTTTACCACAATGTCTTACCTATCCAACACTACTATTTTCTTCAGTTTTGAGAAAATCGTTCTTATGGCAACAAATTTAATATTCCCGAGCTGGAACCTCTCAATTTCAAATTGCAATTTTTAAAAATTGAATTTTGAAATTTTTTGTTTTGAGTGGTTTACAATTCAAAGTTATTAATTTTTATTAGCCTCCATTTTTAGCATTTGAAACTCGTATCCTGCTTCTTAAATAATATAGTTAAAAACATTTTTAATTAGTAATTGAAAAATTGGCCGTCTCGAATGTAAAATAATGTAGAAGAAAATTATTTTTATCACCCTGAATAAAAGTTCAGTTCTATAATTTTTCCTACAATATTATCCGGAATTTTACAAGGTCTATGTTACTTAACTGAAAAATTACATCAATATAATTTTCAATTCTCTAATTATTTTTTTTTACATTTTTAAATTACATCCTCTCATCCTCGCAAGAGTTAATCAGTCGATGTTCGAGTTACAGTATTTGAGAGGTGAAAGCAGCCTGTCAGTTTGCATTTTCTCTCAATAATGTTACATCTCGTCGACATTTAAAGATCACTTTCGTTCTTGACAAATAGTTGGATGAACGGAAAAAAAATCACAACAATAGACTATGATAAATTAAATGAATAATTTTAATAATAAATTTTAATGAAATAATAATTAATACAACATATTCTACTTACGTAGGAAACTTTTGAAAATAAAAATAAATTTATCTTGAAATAATTAAATAAAGAATCATCTTCGATGAATCACTAATAGCTGTCTGGCCTCTTTTCATTTAATTATTTATAAATTCATTGCATTTCCAATATTGCAATAAATGTTATTGAATTTGTTGTTGAATTAAAACCTTCACTTTTTATAATAACTTATTTGAATTATGTTTATGTTATTCCTTTTTCCTAGAAATTAATATTAAAAAAAAATTAATATAAATTTATGAAGATTCGAAGAAAAATTAAAATTTCTAAAATTTTTAGGTTGTCTTAGTTTTTTAAAAACGAAAATTACCATTTTTAAAGAAGAATCATCATAAAGATCTTCAATTTTCAACAGTTTTAGATTATCTTCGAATTTTCACCCGAAGTGAGTATTTCTAATAGGAAATTATTAAATTTTCCAAATGAGGTGTTTTTAAAAAAATTAGGTTTTCCATTTTTGTCAGGATTTTTGATCGGAAATTGACATTTTTAAAGAAAAATCTTCAGATTAAAATTTTTTGTAATTTTCTTACCAATTTTCAATTACGTTAGTAATTATTAGTATTTTTAATAAAAATAATTATATTTCAAAGAATTTTTAAAATTTTTAAACAACTTTAGGTAACGTTGTTGGGCTTTACCTGAAATTGTTTTTAAAATAATACAATTCACAAGCCTAAACAATTTCGGATCGTTTTAGCGTTTTTCGTCGGAAATTATTGTTATTGTGAATAAAAAATTTATATTTCATAAAATATTTAGAGCTTTCATCAATTTAAGGTTATGTTGGAATTTTACACCGAAAATCGTTCTTTTCAGTGAAAAATTGTAAGATTTCAAAGACTAAAATTTTTGCAAGCATTTACGTTTTTCGATTTTTACAAAAAATTAAAATTTGTAAATAAAAATTATTAGATTATAAAGGTTCATAATATTTAAAAAAAATTTAGGTTACGTTAGCCTTTTACACCAACAATTGATATTTTAAAATCAAAAATTATTATAGTTTGAACCAAATTTGAATTTTTTGAACAGTGTCAGGTTCTATTAACCCTTTTTTACAGAAAATCGGTTATTTCAAAAAAAAATTCATCAGATTTGTAATTTTTTTCACAACTTTTTGTTTCGTTAAATTCTTACATCGAAAATAAGTATTCTTAAAACAAAAAAGCATTATAATTTGAAAAAATTTTATAATCTTCAAATAATTCTGGATTATTTCAATGTTTTTCGTCAAGAATTATTGTTATTTTTGATAAAAAAAATGTATTTCAAAGAAAATTAAGGCTTTAACAGTTTTAGGTTATGTTGCCGTTTTACATCGAAAACATTTATTTTAAATCAAGAATTAATAGATTTTAAAGATTAAAATTTTTGGAAAAATTGTTATTTTCTTCGGAAACTATTAGTATTATTAATGAAAAATTATTAGATTTCATAGAACATATATATAATTTTTCAAAAATTGTAGGTTATGTCAATGTCCTTTAGTTGAAAATTTTAAATAATATAATTCACAAGCTCGAATAAATTTGGATTTTGTTAGTGTTATTCATGAAAATTAGAATGTCCATTAAATAATCATAAGATTTCAAAGAAGATTGATGATTTTGCAACAATTTGAGGTTACGTTGGCATTCGTAATTTTAGAAAAAAAAATCATTACATTCGAGAAAAGATTTTTATTTTTTTTTAACTTTTAGGTAAAGCTAGCTGTTTTAACTGAAAATATTGATATATATATTTCAAAAAAGGTTTACAGTTTTGAAACAATTTGAAGGTTATGTTAACGTTCTAACCGGAAATCGGTCATTCTAAACAAAAATAATTAAATTTAAAGAATATTTATAATTCAAACCAATTTTTTGTTACGTTCTGTTATTGTTTTTCATAAAAAATTGGTAATTATAATAAAAAAATCATCAGATTTTTTAGGTTATCATTGAGAATCATACAATTCACAATTGTTGGTTTTGTTGACGTTTTATACCGGAAATTGATTCTTTCAATAAAAAAATCATACAATTTCAAAAAATAAAATTTTTTAAACAATTTTAGGTTACGCTAGCGGTTTTTTATTGGAAATCGGTATGGATTTCAAAGAAGTTGGACAATTTTGAAATATTTTAGATTAGTAAATATTTTTGACCGGAAATTGGTATTATTAATTTAAAAAAATTTAGATTTCACAGAACATTCACAACTTTTGAACAATTTAGGTTTATTTTGGCGGTTTACACCAGAAATCGGTAATTTTCATAAAAATCATATTTAAAATATATTTTTTTATTTTCTTGTACACTTTTATTTTAAGCTAGCAGTTTTCATCTGGCATATCGATATAGATTTTAAAAAAGATTCACAATTCTGGAACAATTTAAGGGTATGTTAACGTTTTCCACCGAAAATCGGTTATTTTAAACAAAAATAATCAAATTTCAAAAAAGATTTACAGTTTAAAACAATTTTTTGTTACGTTCTGTTAGTGTTTGTTGTCGAAGATTGGTATTTAAAATTTTAAAAAATCATAAGATTTTCTAGATTATACCGGAAATTGGTTCTTTCAATAAAAAGTCATTGAATTTTCAAAAAAAATACATTTTTAAAAAACAATTTAAGGTTACGTTACCTGGTTTTTACAGGAAATTAGTATAGATTTTAAAGAATTTTAACAATATTGGAAGAATAAAAGGGTTCGTCAGCGTTTTTCACTAAAAATATTAGTTTGACAAAAAATAATTTGTTTTTTAAAAATTAATCTTAAAATTTTGAAAAACATTCAGTTATTATTTTTTGAACAAAATTACAACTGTTTGATTGTGTATATAAATTTAAAAAAAATTACAATAATTCTGAAGTTGACAAATGTACAAAATTTTATCAGTTATTATCAAAAATATTCTCCTTGCTACCCTTTTCTATTGTTTTAGAAAAGAAATTCTACGAAATACCAAATATTTGTATTAATAATTATGTTAATTATTTGCTGCACATTTCAAAGAAAAAACCTAGAGCGTACTTCAGAAAAAAATTTTGTTTCAAATTTAATATTTAAAAAATTGTTATATGAATTTTTGTGCTTTAACATCAATCAGAAAAAAAATTCTTTGATTCGAAGAAAATTTCTTTTTATCGAAGAAAAATATTCATCGGCTCTCAGTCCAAAAAATTTCTCTACCTTGAAAAAATGATTTTTTTCTTCCAATGAAAAATTTTATTTAATTTATAAAGATTTTTGTTTGTTTTTGAAGTTACATCATGATAAATCAAAAAAATTCTGGTTCAAAATCGGTTTTTTAAATTCAAGATAACTATTTTTTTTTTGAGTTTTTTTTGGTTAGCTTTTATCAAAAATACTTTTTTTTAGAGATTATCCATTTATTATATTCGTGAACAAATTTTTTCATAAATACTTCTATTTTAATAAAACCCAACGAAAAGTGAAGAATCTTCCAAAGAACAAAATCAGCACAATATTTATTCATTCTTTAATTTTTTTTTATTATTTTAGATAGTAGTCAGTATGGAATAACAAAATTTTCTATAAATATTAATTTTACATTTTAATTTGAAAATTCCGTGATGCAAGCAAAATAAATAAAATAAAACAAAATATTTTATTTCTGCGTTAGAATAAAAATGGAATTTATCTAGAAATAAATAAATAAGGAAATTATCTTGGATTCATTACAAGAAACTACTTAACTTTCTTCTCACGTATTTATTTATAACTCAAAAAAGGTCATGATAACTCGGCTTGAAAATTTCATTTCTCTAAAATGAAATAAATGATTTAAAAAGAAGGAATAAAATAGTTTTCGTGACTGAAGTCGTGAAACCTGTGATTTTCCTGTGTCCGTTGGCATTATAGTTCCTGATTTTCGAGACTGGACATTTCCGGTAGAATAGCAGCCGGTTCGTTCCCATCGGACCATTATCCCAAGACGAGTGCACTTCCGCTTCCGATTTCACGTCAATTCCAGCCAGTGACTGGTTTCGTTTCCGTTCGAAAGAAAAAAAAAAGTAAAATCTATTTGAAGCAGGTCGCCGATTTTCTCGTATTCCGGAATGATTCGTCCAGGTTGTGTTGCGTGCATTCGACACGTGTACAGCTCGCGACCAAAGGTCAGAGTTCAGTGTGCGCTGGAATGAAATTAAGCTTTAATTGTTGCATTGCTATGCATTGCCTATCGGCTGGCTGTCGCGTCGACCAATTTGTACCGCCAATTTACTGATTTTAGAGTGTCTGATTCCAGAAAATATTTTACTTTCCATAATCATTTTTGTTTATAAAATAATAACATTACAAATTTGTTTCTTTGGAAATTAAAAAAATGAGTCAAAAAAGCGCCGCGTGCCTACAAACCTCATTTCCCCTCATATATCCTACCTTCCCTACCATAATTCCCCATCTTATCCTTCTTTTTTTCTCCCCTTATTTCCTATACTCTATCTAACCCCTGGTCTGATTCCCTAATTTTTCCCTCACCCCCTAATACCTCTTATAATTTTCCCTACTTCCCCTGATTTTTCCTCATTTTCTTTTATTTTATCTGCCACACCCACCTCGATTTCCCTTTATTTCTCCTACTTTCTCTTCTCTTATTTCTCATCACTTCTCTACTCTACACTTTCTCTACTTTTTCTTTCTTAATTTCTTATCACATCCCCTAGTTTCCTTCTACTTATTTTCCCTCCATTCCCTTACTTCACCTCCCAAAACTTCAACCACCCCTCAATTTCGTTCTTCTCTCCTTTCTCCTTTTCTCTCTACCCCATTAAAAACACCTATTCTCCTTCTTTCCTTCCCTTACTTTTTCCTACCCTTCCTCATTCTCGTATTTTACATTAACCCCTCGCTAGTTCTCCTCTCACCCCTAGATACTCTTCTAACCTCTCCTACGTCCCCTCTTTCCTTCCTCTAATTTCCCCTCATTTACTCTTATTTCCTATGCTTTATCTAATCCCCTTCGCTAATTTTCTAATTTTTCCCTCACCCCCAACTACCCTCTCATCTATACCATTAAGCTATTTCCCTTTCGGCGAGCCTCTAGGGGTAAGCGTGACACTACCCGATTCGTGTAGTGTTTCTAGGTGGATAGTTTCTTGTAGTAAATAACTACAAGTGTGGGCTCACTACACCCACGGCCGCCAACAGCAACGCAGTAGTATCAGACGGTCACCCATCCAAGTACTAACCGCGCCCAACACTGCTTAACTTCAGTGATCTAACGGGAACTGGTGTTTCCAGCGTGGTATGGCCGTTGCCATAATTTCCCCTAAATCTCCTGATTTTATTCTTCTAATTTCTCCTTATTCTGCCTTATTTTACCTACTTCTCCTACCTTGATCTCCCTTTATTTCTTCTACTGCCTTCCCTTATTTATGATCATTTGCCTTAATTTACCTTTCTTCATTTCCTTGATTCCTCCACTTTTCCTCTTCTCATTTCCTTTCACTTCTCTTAATTCCACTCCCCTCATTTTTCCACACTTCCTCTACTTCTCGTTTCTTCATTTTCCATCACTTCTCCTAGTTCTCTTTTACTCATTTTCCCTTCTTTCCCTACTTTCTCTCCACGCACTTAATCCTTTCATTTTATTTCTTTTTTTCTTCCCCTCTCATCGCTTCTTAGTTGAAACACCCCTCTTGCTATTTCCGTTCCCTAGTCATTACGTCCCCTCTCATACTCTCCCTTATTTCTAATTATTTCGCCTACTTCTGCCTAATTACACTCACTTCTCCTAATTTCTTTTCGCATACTTTACCTGATTTTTTTTTACCTTATTCCTCTTAATTTCTTCTTATTTTCCCTACTTCACCTACCCAAATTTCCCCTTATTTCTCCTCCTGTCTCCCCTCATTTTTCATCACTTTCCCTAATTTCCCTGTCCTCATTGTTTTTATTTCCACCACGTTCTGACTTCTCATTTCTCTCACTTTTCCTAATTCCACTCCCCTCATTTTACCACACTTCCTCTACTTTTACTGTCTTTATTTCCCATCACTTTCCCTAGTTCTCTTTCACTCATTTTCACTTTATGACCTTACTTCTCCTCCCGACACTTCACCCACTCCCTCAATTTATAACTCCTCTCTTTTCCCTCTCCTCTGTTCTCCAGTTAACACAACCCTTCTTATACTTTCCTTCCACTTCCTTACTCTTCCCGGTTTCCAATTACTTCGCCCACTTTTCTTGGTTGCACTCTTTTCCCGTAATTCCCCTCCCCTTAGTTTCCATCAACTCACTTCCTCTACTTTTTGTTCCATAATACCCTCTCACTTTTCCTACTCTTTCTTATTTTCCATATTTTCCTACTCCAATTCTTCCTCATTCCCGCAATTTTATCCTAACCCCCTCCCTAATTTCCCCCTCACCCCTGAGCCACTCCTCTGAATTTCCCATCTTCCTCGATTTTCTTCTCCTCATTTCCCATCATATATCCTATCTTCCCTAGCATAACCCCAATCCTTCCTTTTTTCTCCCCTTGTTTCCTATACTTCATCTAGCCCCTTCACTAATTTCCTAATTTTCCACTCACCCTCTAAAACCTCTTATAATTTCCCCTACTTTCCCTGATTTCTCCTCATTTTCCTTCATTTTCTCTACTTCAGCTACCTTGATTTTCCTTTATTTTTCCTACTTTCTCTTCTCTTATTACTCATCACTTCTCTACTCTACACTTCCTCTATTTTTCCTTTCTTCATTTCCCATCACATCCCCTAGTTTCCTTCTACTTATTTTCCCTCCATTTCCTTACTCCACCTACTCACACTTCACACACCCCTCAATTTCTTCCTTCTCTCCTTCTTCCCTTTCCCTCCCTTACTTTTTCCTACTCTTCCTCATTTTCTCTATTTTTCTACTATAATTCCGCATCATTTCTCATATTTTACAAGCCCCCTCCGCTACTTTTCCCCTCACACCTACACCCTCCTCTAACCTCTCCTACTCCTCCTTTTTCCTTTCTCTAACTTCACTGAATTTTTCTTCATTTACCCTCGAATAGGCTGAATAATAATTACAATGCTTACAATCACTCCTACCATAGTTCCTCTCTAATTCTTCTATTCCCTATACTTTATCTAACCCCCTTCCCTAATTTTCTAATTTTTCCCTTATCCCCTACTACCCTCTCATAATTTCCCCTACTTGCCCTTATATCCTTCCCATAATTTTTCCATATTTTCCCTTATTTTACGTACTTCACCCACCCTGATTTCCCTTTATTTCTCCTACTCCCTTCCCTTATTTATCATCATTTGCCCTAATTTACCTTTCTTCATTTCCTTGATTCCTCCACTTTTCCTCTTCTCATTTCCTCTCACCTCTCTTAATTCCACTTCCCTTATTTTCCAACACTTCCTCTACTTCTAGTTTCTTTATTTTCCATCATTTCTCCTAGTTCACTTTTACTCATTTTCCCATTCTTCCCTACTTTCTCTTCACACACTTAATCCTTATCTCTCAATTTACTTTTTCTTTCCTTCCCTGTCATCGCTTCCCCAGTTGAAACACCAATTTTCCTATTTCCGTTCCCTAGTCATCACGTTCCCTCTCATACTCTCCCTTATTCTCCCCAACCCCTACGCCCCTCCTCTAACTTTCCCAACTTCGTCCGATTTTCTTCCCCTCATTTGCCCTCATATATCCAACCTTCCTTACCATAATTCCCCCTTAATCCTTCTTTTTTCTCTTCTTATTCCCTATACTTTATCTAACCCCTTCTATAATTATATAACCTATAACCTCTTATAATTCCTCCTACTTCCACTGATTTCTCTTCATTTTCCCTTAGTTTCTCCACTTCACCTACCTTGATTTTCCTTTATTTCTCCTACTCTCTCTCTCTTCTCTTATTTCTCATCACTTCTCTACTCGACACTTCCTCTATTGTTCGTTTTTTCATTTTCTATCACATCATTTCTCCTACTTTCTCCCCTCATTTTTCATCACTTTTCCTCATTTTCCTGCACTCATTGTTTTTTAATTCCACTACGTTCCGACTTCTCATTTCTCTCAGTTTTCCTAATGCCACCTCCCTCATTTTACCACGCTGCCTCTACTTTTACTTTCTTCATTTCCCATAACTTTCTCTAGTTCTCTTTTACACATTTCCACTTTATGACCTGACTTCCCCTCCCCACACTTCACCCACTCCCTCAATTTATACTTCCTCTCTTTTTCCTCTCCTCTGTTCTTCAGTTGTCTTCTACTTATTTCCTCTCCATTTCCTTGCTGAAACTTCCCACAATTCACCCATCCCTCAATGTCTTCCTTCTCTCCTTCTTCCCTTTCCCTCCCTCACTTTTTCCTACTCTTCCTAATTTTCCCTATTTTTCTACTATAATTTCGCATCATTTCTCACATTTTACATTAACCCCTCGTTACTTTTTTTTTCTCGTTACCATAGTTCCTCTCTAATTCTTCTTTCTTTTCTTCTATTTCCTATACTTTATCTAACCCTTTTCCCTAATTTTCTAGTTCTTCCCTCATCCCCTACTACCCTCTCATAATTTCCCGTACTTGCTCTGATATCCTTCCCATAATTTCTTCATAATTTCCCTTATTTTACCTACTTCACCTACCCTGATTTCCCTCTATTTCTCCTACTCCCTTCCCTTATTTTTCATCATTTGCCTTAATTTACCTTCCTCCATTTCCTTGATTCCTCCACTTTTCCTCTTTTCATTTCCTCTCACTTCTCTTAATTCCACTTCCCTTATTTTTTCACACTTCCTCTACTTATAATTTCTTCATTTTCCATCACTTCTCCTCTTCTCCACTTTTACTCATTTTTCCTTTTTCCCCTAATTTCTCTCCACACACTTAATTTTTATTTCTCAATTTATTTCTGTTTTTCTTCCCCGTCTCATCGCTTCCCCACTTGAAACACCCCTTTTCCTATTTCCGCTTCCTAGTCATCACGTCCCCTCTCATACTTTTTCTTATTTCAAATTATTTCGCCTACTTCTACTTAATTACACTCACTTCTTCTAATTTCTCTTCACTAATAACCCTTTAATATCCTTAGTTATCATAAACTCACTTCCTGCACTATTTGTTCCATTATCCTCTCTCACTTTTTATACTCTTCCTCATTTTCCCTATTTTCTTACTTCAGTTTTCCCTCATTTCCTATATTCCTATCCCCTGCAACCACATTTCATCTTAACCCCCTCCCTAATTTTTCCCTTACCCCTACTACCATCGTCTAACTTTCCCAACTTTCTCCGATTTTCTTCCCCTCATTTCAATTATTTCGCCTACTTCTGCTTAATTACACTCACTTCTCCTAATTCTTCTTTCCTAATAACCCCTTACTATCCTTAGTCATCATCAACTCACTTGTTGTACTTTTTGTTCCATACTCCCCTCTTACTTTTTCTACTCTTCCTCATTTTCCCTATTTTCTTACTCCAATATTCCCTCATTTCCTATATTTTACCTTCACCCCCCCCCCTCCCCATAATTTTGCCCTGAATCCCTACACTCCTCTTATAATTTCCCATACTTTCCATGATTTTCGTCTTATTTCTCCTAATTTCCCCTCATTTTCCCTACTACACTTACCCAAATTTCCCCTTATTTCTCCTATTCTGTCCCCTCATTTTTCATCAGTTTCCCTGATTTCTCTGTCCTCATTGTTCCTTGATTCCACTACGTTCCCACTTCTTATTTCCCCCACTTTTCCTAATTCTGCTTCCTTCATTTTACCACACTTCCTCTACTTTTACTTTCTTCATTTCCCATCACTTTCCCTAGTTCCCTTTTACTCATTTTTACTTTATGAACTTACTTCCCCTTCCCACGCTTCCCCTTCTTCCTCAATTCCTCCCTTACTCTTCCTCGTTTCTAATTACTTCACCTACTTCTGCTTACTTGAACTCTTTTCCCGTAATTCTCCTACCCTTAGTCTCCATCAACTAACTTCATCTACATTTCCTAATTTTTTCCTCATCCCTACTCCCCTCCTCTAACTTCCCCTACTTTCCTTATTTTTCTTTCCCTAATTTCCCTTAATTTATCCTCATATACCCTACTTCCCCGACCATAATTCCCCTTAAGGTATTCTTTTTTTTCTGATCTTATTTCCTATACTTTATCTAACCCCTTTCCTGATTTCCTAATTTTCCCCTTATCCCCTACTCCCCTCGCAGAATTTCCTCTAGTCACCCTGATTTTATTTCCCTCATTTCTCCTCATTTTCCCTTATTTTCTCTGATTCAGGTACCATAATTTTCCTTTATTTCTCCTACTTTCTTTTCCCTCATTTCTCATCACTTCCCTCAATTTCCGTTCCTCCATTTTCCCTTAATTCCCCCACTCACCCTCTTCTTATTTCCCCTTACATCTCCTAATTTCTATCTCCTTATTTTTCCACACTTCCTCTACTTTTACTTTCTTCATTAATCAATTAATTTTTTTCTGTTCACCATATCTCGACAAATAAAAGAGCTATGATCATGAAATTTGGATCTGTTGCAGCTTAGATTCTTATCCAGGTCTGATAGGATTTTGAGTTAGACCGGCCATTTGGAAATTTTTTTCATTGCTCAGTAATTTAAAACAAAATTTGTCTTGTTTACACGAGGAAACTTTTTTTTTAATTCAAAATAACAGGGCCAGTTTATGAAGTATCTCATAAATTATTTATCCTCTTTGTATGAAAAAACGTTTTTATTCTTGAAAATACATAAAAAATATACATAGTGTATTTTCTCGCGTCTTCGAATGATTCGAACTTTTTCTAAAATTTTTTTCAAAAATCTTCAAAATTACAAAAATTCTTCAGAATGTTTGAAAATGTTTAAAAATTTTTTTTGAAAATTTTGGAAATCTTTTTGACTTTTTTGAATTTTTTTCTTGGAATTAAGTTTTTAGAATAAAACATTATCCAAAATTTTTCATAAAATCTTCAGAAAATGTGTTTATTGTCTTGAAATCTTCTAAAAATTTTAAGAAGTTCTAAACTCTTGATTCGAAATCTTCAAAAATCATTCAAATTTTTTCTATACTTTGTGATTTTTCGAAATTAAAAACTGACTTCAGAACGAAATTCGGAATATTAAAGAATTTCAAGGAATCCAGGGAATTCAGAATAATAAGAGAATTCAGGGAATTCAAAGATTTCAGGAAATTCACAAATTTTTGGAAAATCAAGTATTTCAGGTAGTTCAGAGAATTTTTGGAAAATCAAGTATTTCAGGTAATTCAGAGAATTTTTGGAAAATCAAGTATTTCAGGTAATTAAGAGAATTTTTAATATTTCAGGAATTCCGAATATTCAGCGATTTCATAGAGTTCAATGATTTCAGAGAAAGAATAAAATTTAAACAATTCTAGTGCAATTAGGGAATTTAAGTAATTCAGAGATTTCAAAGAGTGTTGAAAGGTAACTTTTGGATGAAGGCAACTGTTTTTTACTTAGAATAAAAATCTTTTTTGGTTAAAATATCAATTACGTATTACATTTTATTACATTTTTTGTTGAAAGTTCATCCTTTTTTGTTAAAAATTCAACTACATAATTGGATAAAAGTTAAACTAACTTATTAAAAATTTACTTTCTTGGTTGAAGATTCATAATTTCATTTCAAAATTCATCTCTTTGTTTATGAATATAATTATTTTGTTAGAGATTCGTCTTTTTCGTCGAAAATTCAAATATTTTGCCGAAAATTCTACTTTGTTGAAAATCTAGTTTTTCGGTTAAAGGCGTATAATTTTATTTTATAATTATTAATCGTTTTTGGTTAAGGATTCGACTGTTTTGTCAAAAGTACTTCTTTCTGGATTAATGAGACAGCTTTTGATTTAGCAGGAAAATATTTTTGGATTGAAATGTCAACTATCACATTTTTCGTTAAGAATTCATCTTTTTTGTTTAAAAATGTAACTACCTTATTACAACTTGAACTATTTTGTTAAAAATTGACTTTTTTGGTTCAAGATTCATAATTTTACCTCAAAATTCATCTGTGGTTTAAAATGTAATTTTTTTTTAATTTGCCTTCTTTGGCATTAGTCGTTTTGATTGAAAAATAATCTTCTTGGTTGAAAATACTTTTTTTTTAATTAATTATTTGTTGTTGAGGATTCAACCATTTTTTCCAAAAATTTTCTTTTGTGAATTAAATAGACTGTCTTTGTTCTAAAATAAGACTATTTTTGAATTGAAGTGATAATTATTACATTTGTTATTCCGAATTCATCTTTTTTGTTTGCAAATTTAACTGATTCTTTAAAAGTTCAAATACTTTGTCAAAATTTCATTTTTTGGTTGAAGATTCATACTTGAATTTTAAAATTCATCTCTTCGGTTGAAAATTCAATCATTTTGATGAAAATTGGACTTCTTTGTTGAAAATTCATCTTTTTGGTTGAAAATTCTGCTTTGATTGAACATTAATCAGCTTTGGTTGAGGATTCAACTATTTTGTCCAAAATTCATCTTTCTCGATGGAATAGACTGTTTTGATTTAAAATGAAAATATTGTTGCATTGACATACCAACTATTACATTTATTGTTTAGAATTTATATTTTTTGTTCAAAAATTCAACTACTTTGTTAAAAATACACATTTTTTGGTTAAAAATTCACAATTTTATTTCAAAATTAATTTCTTTAGTTGAAAATGTAATTATTTTGTTGAATTTCCGTCTTATTTGGCAAAAAATTCATCTTTTTCTTCGAAAATTCAGATATTTTGTCAAAAAATCTTCTTTTTATATCAACTATTAGATTCTTCGTTGAGAATTTATCTTTTTGGTTGAAAATGTAACTGCTTTGTTAAAAAGTCTAACTACTTTTTAAAAAATTTACTCTTTTGGTTGAAGATTCATAATTTCATTAAAAGAATCATCCTTCTGGTTGAAAATGTAATTATTTTATTAAAAATCCATCTCATTTGGCAGAAAATTATTCTTTTTCTATAAAAATTCACATATTTTGTCAAAAATTCTTCTTTTCATATCAACTATCAGATTTTTCGTTGACAATTTATATTTTCTGCTTCGAAATTTGACTACTTTGTCAAAAGTCGAACTACTTGTTAAAAAATTTACTTTTTCAGTTGAAGATTCATAATTTTGTTTAAAAAATCATCTTTCTGGTTGCAAATGTAATTATTTTGTTAAAAATTCGCCTTTTTCGGCAATTCGTCTCCTTGATTGGAAACCAAACTTCTTGGTTGAAAATGAATTTTTTTGATTGAAATAAAATAATTTTTGGTTGAAGATTCGAACTGTTTTGTCAAAAATTCTTTTTTTTTTTCTTCAATTATTAAACAACTTCTTTGTTGAAAATACACTTTTTTGGTTGAAGGTTCACAATTTGATTACAAAATTCATCTCTTTGGTTGCAAATTTAATGATTTGGTAGAAAATTCGTCTTTTTGGCAGAAAATTAATCTACTTGGTTGAGGATTCAACTATTTTGTCCAAAATTCGTCTCTTTGGAAGAACTAGATTTCTTTTGATTTAAAATAAAAATATTTTCTGTTTGATGTATCAACTATTATATTTTTCTTTAAGAATTTATATTTTTCGTTAAAAAATTAAAGTGTTTTGTTAAAAGTCGAACCACTTTTTAAAAAATTTCATTTCTCGGTTGAAGATTCATAATTTCATTTAAAAAATCATCCTTCTGGTTGCAAATGTAATTCTTCTATTAAAAATTCGTCTTATTTGGCAGAAAATTAATCTTTTTCTTGAAAAATTAACATATTTTGTCAAAAATTCTTCTTTTTATATCAATTATAAGATTTTTAGTTGAGAATTGATCTTTTTTGCTCGAAAATGTAACTGCTTTATTAAAAGTCGAACTACTTGTTAAAAAATTCATTTTTTCAGTTGAAGATTCATAATTTTTTTGAAAATCATCTTTTTGGTTTCAAATGTAATTATTTTGTTAAAAATTCGCCTTTTTCGGCAATTCTTCTTCTTGTTTGAAAAATAAACTTCGTGGTTGAAAATTAATTTTTTTGATTGAAATCTAATCATTTTTGGTTGAGGATTCGAACTTTTTTGCCAAAAATTATTTTTTCATTCAATTATTTAACTGCTTTCGATTCAATATAAAAATATGTTAGAATTGACATGTCAACTATTACACTTTTCGTTGAGAATTTTTTATTTTATTTTATTTTTTTTTAAATTTAAATACTTGGTCAAAATTTGAATTTCTTTGTTAAAAATACATTTTTTTGGTTAAAGATTCATAATTTGATTTCGAAATTCGTCTGTTTGGTTGCAAATTTAATTATTTGGTAGAAAATTCATCTTTTCGGCAAAAAATTCATCCACTTGGTTGAGGATTCAACTATTTTGTCAAAAATTCGTCTTTCTGGCGGAACTAGACTACTTTTGATTTAAAATAAAAATATTTTCTGTGTGATATATCAAATATTATATTTTTCTTTAAGAATTTATACTTTTCGTTTGAAAATTAAAGGGCTCGTTCAAAAGTTGAACTCCGTTGTTAAAAATTCACTTTTTGCGTTGAAAATGCAATCATTTTGTCGAAAATTTATCTTTTCGGTTGAGAATTAATTTTTTTTTATTGAAATATAATCATTTTTGGTTGAAGATTCAAACTGTTTTGTCAAAAATTACTTTTTCCTTCAATTATTGGACAGCTTCCGATTCAACATGAAAATATGTTAGAATTGACATGTCAACTATTACACTTTTCGTTGAGAATATATTTTTTTTTTTGTTTGAAAATTAAAATACTTGGTCAAAATTTTAACTTCTTTGTTGAAAAAACATTTTGTTGGTTAAAGATTCATAATTTGATTTCGAAATTCATCTCTTTGGTTGCAAATTTAATTATTTGGTAGAAAATTCATCTTTTCGGGAAAAAATTAATCTACTTGGTTGAGGATTCAACTATTTTGTCAAAAATTCGGCTTTTTGGCGGAACTAGACTGCTTTTCATTTAAAATGAAAATATTTTCTGTGTGATATATCCACTATTTTTTTTTGTTTGAATGTATATTTTTCGGTTTAAAATTAATTAGTTTTAGTTGAGGATTCAACTATTTTGTCAACAAAAAAAAAATTATGACTCAGACTGCTTTTCATTTAAAATAAACTAACTTGTTAAAAAGAGGATCCCAAAAATGAAAAAATAAAAAATCTCTGAAATTCAAATTCGTTCCGAAAGGAATGCACAGATTCGGTGAAATAAATTCTGCACATAAATTACACAATTCATAGATACGTAGAATATACGTAATTTACTGAGGGCTCGTTATTTACTGACACATTTGTATTTGACTGAATACCTGTCCATTGTGCAGTTCAAGAGCAGGTGTGCCACGTAAATGATAGAAATCTAATCTGGATTTCAATATGTGGAATTTACTATTACTGCAATGAAATGGTTTGTTAAATAATTGTGTTGCACGTAGTGACGGATTCGTATTGCCTTGCAACGTATTTAACAATCGAAAAGTTACAGCCAATGCATAAATGATGCATTGCGATTGAGTACCAGCACTCAATGAATACCGGAAAAAAAAAAAAAAAAAAAAGATTCACTGGGCTCATGCACGTGAGCAGCCACATGTTCTCGATAGAATTTCTCTCCAAATGATTGTTCCACTTAGCATCTGCATCAGACGCAAGAAAATATAAGCATACCTTATATTATGCTACTTGTTGGAATTCAATGAGAAAATTACTTATATTTACGTCAGATTTACTTTCACTATTATTTACATTTATAATTCTTTTTTTTTTCAATTTTTTTTAGGGAAATTTCTCCGTGTCCGTGTCGATGCATTGAGGACAAAAATTCTTAACACAACAAATTTAGTTGTTACATTTTCAAACAACTGGTTTAATTGTTAGGCCAAAACGACGATTTTTGTAAAGAAAGTTGAATTGATAACCCAAAAATTGGAACTTTCCATAAGAAAGTTTATTTTCAGGCAAAAGAGGTGAATTTTCTACCAAGAAAGATGACTTTTCTTACGAACATCAGATCAACTGATTTTCGGTCAGGTGCTCTAACCATTGAGCTACTAGAGAGATCAGAGGAAGAATCCTTTTCTGGAATACGCTTCATTATGCAAGATGTTATATACAAATCAATTTTTACTAGGAATCTGTATTATCATCGGAGATGGTAACAATCGATCCGAAGAGAAAATCCTTTCACACACACTGTGAAAATGGAAATCTACAATATCGATCAAAGTTATATCCTATAATACAGAAAATATTAAGCGTCCTCAGACCAGATGAAGTTATAAATTAAACAATTTTGAAACTGAATTTATTCAGAAAAAAAGATCTCCTTTCACTCCGCTGGGATACGAACACCAGATCGACTGATTTCCGGTCACGTGCTCTAACCATTGAGCTACTAGAGAGATCAGAGGAAAAATCTTTTTTTTCTGGAATACGCTGCATTATGCAAGATGTTATATACAAATTAATTTTTACTAGGAATCTGTATTATTATCGGAGATGGTAACAATCGATCTGAAGAGAAAATCCTTTCACACAC
>CAKNYM010052497.1:180543-191811 GCA_932195095.1 Andricus curvator | reverse complement strand
ATTCTCTAATAGAGAAAATATTTAACGTCCTCAGACTAGATGGAGTTTTAAATTAAACAATTTTGAAACTGAATTTATTAAGAAAAACAGATTTTCTCCTTTCACTCCGCTGTGATACAAACACCTGATCAACTGATTTCCGGTCCGGTGCTCTAACCATTGAGCTGCTAGAAAGATCAGAGGAAGAATCCTTTTTTCTTAAATACGCCTTATTATGCAAGATGTTATATACAAATCAATTTTTACTAGGAATCTGTATTATTATCGGAGATGGTAAGAATCGATCCGAAGAGAAAATACTTTCACACACACTGTGAACATGGAAATCTACAATATCGATCAAAGTTATATCCTCTAATACAGAAAATATTTAACGTCCTCAGACTAGATGGAGTTATAAATTGAAAATTTTTGAAATTAAATTTATTCAGAAAAAAAGATATTCTCCTTCCACTCCGCTGGGATGAAAGTGTGTGTGAAAGGATTTTTTCTTCGGATCGATTGTTACCATCTCCGGTGATAATACAGATTCCTAGTAAAAATCGATTTTTATATAATATCTTGCATAATAAAGCGTATTTCAGAAAAAAGGATTCAATGGTTAGAGCACCTGACCGGGAATCAGTTGATCTGGTGTTCGTATCCCAGCTGAGTGAAAGGAGAAGATCTTTTTTTCTGAATGAATTGATTTCAAAATTTTTTAATTTTTAACTTCATATAGTCTGAGGACGTTAAATATTTTCTGTATTAGAGGATACAACTTTCATCGATATTGTAGATTTCCATTTTCACAGTGTGTGTGAAAGGATTTTCTGTTCGGATCAATTGTTACCATCTCCTATGATAATACAGATTCCTAGCAAAAATTGATTTTTATATAACATCTTACATTATAAAGCGTATTTCAGAAAAAAGGATTCTTTCTCTGATCTCTCTAGTAGCTCAATTGTTAGAGCACCTGACCGGAAATCAGTTGATCTGGTGTTCGTATCCCAGCGGAGTGAAAGGAGAAGATCTTTTTTTCTGGATAAATTTAATTTCAAATTTTTTTAATTCATAACTCCATCTAGTCTGAGGACGTTAAATATTTTCTGTATTGGAGGATATAACTTTGATCGATATTATAGATTTCCATTTTCACAGTGTGTGTGAAAGGATTTTCTCTTCGGATCGATTGTTACCATCTCCGATGATAATACAGGTTCCTAGTAAAAATTTAATGAAATAGTTGATTAAAAAAAAAAAATTGAACTTGCAACAAAAAAGTTAAATTTTGTATCTAATGGCTGAATTGTTAAACTACGAAGATGAACTTTCAACCGAGGAGATTAATTTTCTACCAAAATACGAATTTTCAAGAAAATGCATGAATTTTTAACCAAATTCAATGAATTTTTCGCCAAATAGTTGAATTTTCAAGCTAGAACGACGAATTTTTAGAAGAAAGTTGAATTTGTGACAAAAAAGTTCATTTGCAGCCAGGATAGATGAATTTTCAATTAAACAAGATGACCTTTCTGCAATCAAAGATAAATTGTTAATCCAAAAAGATGAATTTCTAACAAAATAGTTAAGTTTTCAAGTTCAAAAGTCGAATTATTCAGAGAAAAGTTTACTTTCAATTCGGAAAAGAAAAATTTTTGAAGAAGAACGAGCTTCCAACCATTTGAATTATACTAAAAATTAGAATTTTCAACAAAATAGTTAAATATTTTAGAAAAAATTGCAAAATTTTAGAAATTTTAATTTCTAAACCAGCTTTCTAGCAGAGTTTTCGAGAATACTATAATAATTTAGAAGAATTCAAGTGAATTAAAAAAATCCAAGAGCATTCCAAGGAATTTAAAAGAATTCAGAGTGCAATAATAAGAATTCAGGGTGAATTCAAAAATTAATTCAAATCTCTTTAAATCTTTGAAACTCTACTAATTTCTTATGAAAAAAGTGACTGACGACTACAAAACAATTAAAGTCAAATTCAAAAGAATTTAAATGAATTGGACTAATCTTTTAAAATCGAAAAAATCTATTTATTTCACTGAAATTTGAATAAATTTATAGGAATTGAAGGAAAACAAAAAAATTCAATTGAAATTCATAGCGAATCATACTTAATTTAAAAAAAAAACAATCAAGTAAAATAAAAACAATTTATTAATATGAAAAAAATGCATTGCAGTGATTAAGTTCAAGAGGAATTAAGAAAAATTAAAGATAATTTAAAAGTATTTGATTAAATGCCTAAGAATTTGAGTTGAGTTCAACCCTAATTAGTCACACGGGCTGAAATTCACCCCAAAAAGTTTTTGAGCTCCTCCTAGAGTCCCTAAATACTTTAATTTCACTGATTTTTGAAAAATATTTTAACAATTAATTTTGGTTACAAAAACTAAAAGATCATCTTTTGCAACCTTAAAAAAAATTCAAATTAAAGATCCACTGAATCGAGTAAAATTGAGTGAATTGAGACTAATTCAAAAGGATTTGAAAGAATTCAGGAAAAATTAATAAGAATTCAAGGCGAATTCCAAATTAATTACAAAAAATATTTGAAAATCTCTTAAAATTTTTGTAACGCTACGAAATTCCTCACTTCTTGTGAATACATTCTTTGAAATCCACTTGAATATTATAAAATAAAATAAAAAATGTTCTGGGAATCGTTTAGCATTTCCTAAAATATTTTAAATCCTTTGATATCTTTTGAAATTACTGAAAAAATTTGAAAGCTCTTAAAAATGCCTGGGAATTTTTTACAATAACCTCAAGTATTTCAAATTCTTTTAAATTCCATTACATTACTGAAATCTATTAAAAAATTTTTTTAATGATTTAAAAGAACCTAAAATTTTGGACATTCTTTAAAATCCAATTACTTTTGAATATTTCAAATCGCTCGATCATTTTGTCAATTGATTCTCAGGATCAATTAAATAATTTTTTTTTATTTAAAAAAATCCATTGAATTAATTATAATTGAGTACATTTAGAAGAATTCAAAGTGAATTACATAAAAATTCAAAAGAATTCCAAAGAATTAAAAGAATTCAGGATAAATTAATAAGAATTCAGGGTGAATCCAAAAAAGTAAACTGAATACCTAACTTCTCTCTTGGCGATATTTTCTGAAATCCTGGAAAATTTATTAAAATACCTGGAGAGCTTTGAAATCCCTTAAAATCATTGAAATCCTCGGAAATACTATAAAATCCTGCGAAATCTTTTAGAATATCTTAAAACCTTAAACGTCCTGTAAAATCGTTCCATATCTTCCAAAATTCAAAAAAAGTCTTGATCCTAAAATATTTCAAGCGCCTTGAAATCCCTTAAAATTAATTAAATTAATAAAATATCTCTTGGAATTTTTTTCAATTCCATGAAATATTTCAAATTCAAAGCTTTTGAGAAAGCCTTACAAGTTTTGAAAATACCCTACAATTTTAAAAATCCCTTTGAATGATTGAAATTTATTACAAATTTCTCGAAATCTTCAAAAATACCCCGAAATATTTCAAAAGAATTCAAGACAATTCAGAAATAGGTGTAAACCTGAATTGAACATTGATTAACCTATAAGTTAATTTATTGAAAGAAAAATTCATTTTTTTTTATGAGAAAAATTACATGAAGTGCAATATGTACATAGAAATACACAAAATAATAAATAATATGTAGTAACTTTAATTTTCTTTTTTCTAGCATAAAATATCATGAAATTGCAAATTGAATACAAATAAAAATAATGGTTAATTTCATTCATTAATTTTTTTCTCAAATTATAGAGGAAATAAAAATTGAATAAAAAAGTACTATTTTTTTTAAAATTATTTCTAAAAGGTTTTAGTGTGTAAATTCTGAACTCAATTTATATAAGTGCTATTTCGATATATTTTGTTACCATTTTATGAAATTTTGTATAAAACTTATTTGAATCTATTTATAATGGACCCTTTTGAGGTAAAAAAAATTATTATTAAAGAAGAATAATTGCATGAAATGAAAATAATTAAACTTTGATTTGAAATATTTGCAAAGGAAAAGAAAATCGTTAAAAATTAATTCCTACTTCAATAATTACAATAAAATAAGTAAATTTCTTTCAAACGAAAAAAAGTTTAAAATTTGTTATTGACAGTTGATTATATTAAGAGAACAACGTTAAAATGCGAAAAGTTATTTTACTTATAGATACATGACATGATACAAATTGGTTTAAACAATTGTTTTTGACAATACAAATTATTTACTGTCATCAAAATGTCGTCAAAATTTTAGATGTTAGTTTTTACAGTTGATTGCTTCAAAAAAAGCTAAGTTTTTTGTTCAAAAATGGCCTAATAGTGCATTTGTTAATTAAGATTGTTCAAAAAATTATTAATTTTCATTGGATGACCATATATTATACTTGGGTTTCATTGTCAAGTAATATATGATCAATTTTGTAGAAAAAACTTTATTTCATCACAATGACCAGCTATGCATAATTGTTTATAAAATTTGTTATTAAAATAACAAGTTACTTAACTTTTTTTGAGAATCAACCATGACAGATTAATGCAGAATTTTATTAGATTTAATTTTCAAAAAACTTTTAAATTTGATCAATCAACAAGAAAATCTTGATTTGTAAGTCATCTTTATTATATTTATAATTATCATTGATATCAATCTATTTATTAATTATGCCATATTTCATGCAATCTTTTTTATAAATTATTATTTAAATAATTCCTTTTTGCATTTTTGGCTTCGAAACTCATGTTCGTATTTCTGAACAAATAAATAAAGGGTGCAATCGATAGCTCTTAGGTTGATACTCCCAATTACAATTTCATGATACTTCCTGCTACAAAATAAATTGTCTTACGTTCGCAACATCTCGTTAAATTTTAAATCCACTCTACTCACTTTTCACATTCTCTCTCTTTTTCCCTTGAAATCTTGAAATACTGTCTCATACTTAACTCTGGAGGTGAAATTTTAATCTCAAGTGAATTTCTTATTATCCAAGTGATTTCATTCCAAGAGCAGCACGTTCAGTGTTCCCAGTAGATACAGACGACTCTAGTCAGCCATGCTGTTATCAGTAGAGTGCACCGTGTAGGGTGGTCCAAAAATACATTGGAATTTTTTTTTTCGAATTTTTATGCATATCGCTAGGATATTTGTTCGAATCTGCAAACAAATATATCCATTTTTATGTTTAAGAATTTTAAATTAGATTAACTCAAGTTAATGTATAGAATTTCTGAGAATAAATACAAGAATCCAACGACAAAATTTGGACAACCACCATGAAATATAAAATTCCTTTTTTCCTTGGACAAAAATAAAAAAGAGGAAAAAACATTTTTTCAAATTTTTCTCATTTTTCTTTCCTCTTTTTTATTTTTGTCCGAAGAAAAAAGGAATTGTTTTTTTTTTTTTTAAGGAAAAGGTTTTTTTTTTTAATTATAATAGGAACATTTTATGGTGGTTGTACAAATTTGGTCGTTGGGTTCTTGTTTTTATTTTCAGGAATTCTATACAATAAATCCATTTTTTCCTCAATGATATTTAGAGGTGTCGTAAGCCCCATGGAGTTTAACACGTATTTCCCATTAGAAAAAAAATACTTTTTTGTAAATTTTATTCAAAATCGTCAATATTTCCTGAATCAAGTTAAAACTCAACATTTTTATTTACAATTAGTTATAGAATACGAATACCACATTTTTTTTAAATATCATCTCTATTAGTCTGGTTTATAGGGTCCTAAAAAAACCGAATGAGTGAAAAAATGGGTTTTGCGAGTTTTTGGCGCTGATTTTGATTTTTTTGCGGTTTTTTAAATGAAAATTATTTTCAATACACAAAATACTTCTTTATACTCACAATTAGATGTTAACAAAGATAATTCCTCAAAGAATTTATTATTATTGTTATTAATACTCTCTTTGAATACCATTAGTATACCATTAAGCCATTTCCCTTTCAGGGTAGGCGTGACACTACCCGATTCGGGTAAATTATGAATTAATTAAATTTAAATTAATTTAAATTAATTAATTAATTAAATTATGAATAATGCTAGAAATTTCGGTTTTTTCTGAAATTTTCAATATTTTGTCCAAATTTCACTTAGTGAGGTAATAATTAATGCAGGTTAACAAAAATATTTTTTTAAACAAGTGAATTATTGTTTATAAATATCTTCTCTCAGACAAGTTCTAGAAAGTTGCGTTTTTTTCTGAAATATCTAACTTTGCTCGGCCTTTTTATTTATGAACAAATAATAAATAGATATTAGAGAGAATCATATTTTTTTAAACTTCTTTCTTTTTGTGAATATATTTTTACGAAAAAAAAAACTTTTTGTTTTAATTAATATTGATATTAATATTTATTATATGTTTCTCACTTAAAATTCGAAGAAAATCTGACAGCTATGAACAATAATTAATTGTTGGTTTAAAGTCAATAATTTTAGAGTAATTCAACTTCCTATCATTATTCAAAAGCAATATTATTAAAAATAATCATAAATTGTTTGAACAATTATTTTTATCAAAATTAATTAAGTGTTACTTCAATCTAATTCACAATTTGACAAAAAGTGGAAATTTTTTGGAAAAACAGCGACTTTCTAAATCTATTCCAGGAGAAAATTGCTAAAAACAATAATAAATTGTTCAAATAATTTATGTAAACATCTAATTATTAGTTTCGAGTAGTATTTTATGTATTAGAAACAATTTACAACAAAAATACCGCAAAAAATCATAATCAGCGCCAAAAACTCGCAAAACCAATTTTTTCACTTATGGGGTTTTTTGGGACCCTATAAAATAGACTTATCGGGGTGATATTTGAAAAGTAATATTTTATTCGTATTCTATGGCTAATTATCAAAAAAAAATTGAATTTCAACTCCATTTACCTAATATTGACGATTCTGAATAAAATGGACAAAAACGTATTTTTTTCTTATGGGAAATACAAAACAAAAAAATGGATTTATTATTTTGTGGATTCGAACAAATTTTCTATCGATATGCATGCAAATTCGAAAAAAAAAAATTTGGACCACCCTCGTGATCGATCCCCCTCCAATTTTTTCGTTATCCAGAAAAACAAATTATCTGATTTTTGCCAAATTTTTGGAATTAACATGGGGTTTTAAATGGGAAAAGTTCAATTTTTTAAAAAATGAAAAAAAGAAGTACTTGTTATTAGTTTTTCGTGAATTAAAGTTTGGTCACCTCTCAAGGAATTTTCAAGGAATAATTTTCACCAATAACTTTTAATTTTGACCTCCCAACACCCTTGTATGGTGCTCAGAAAATGTCCCAAAAAATGCTAACTAGCAGTTTTATATAAAATTCATGCTAAGAACTGTATTTTTTATCTTATTCTCTAAATTAATTATTTTTATTCGATAAGTGACAAGTTTCAGAGTAATTTCTAATTTTGAATTGTTTAAATAATTATTATTTGTTTAAACAATTTTTTCACCTTTAAATCGTAAAAAGTTATTATTTTTTAGATAAATGATACAGTTGATAAATATCAAGAATTTTATTTTTTGTTCAAGATATTTGGTAATTATTTAAACAATGTTCATTTGTCTGAACAATTTTTTTTGTATACTGAGAAAAGTTATTATTTTCTGAAATCAATGAGAAAATTAACGAATCTTCAGAGTAATATTTTTTTTTAACTATATTTGACAATTATTTATACAATTTCAATATTCTTAAACAATAGCAAGTGATATTAATTGTTCAAATAATTTCAAACTGTCATTAAAAAAATATATCACTCTTAACAATTATTACCTGTTTGAATAATTACGGTATATGTTAAGTTAGAAATATTATCCTTAAAATTAATCAACTGCATCATTTATCCCGAAAAATAATAAATTTTTACGATTTTCAGGCAAAACAAAAATTCTTTTTAACAAATGATAATTATCATTTGTTATAATTGTTGAAACAATTAAAAATTAGTAAAAAATACTTGAAAACTTCTAACTTATCGAATATTGCTTAGATTCAATGCGCAGACGTATAAGAAAGGAAAAAAAACTTGTGATTAATTTCTGCTGAAGTGAAATTTTTCTTCATGTAATGATAGAAATGGGGTTGGGAGGGGGGGGGAGGGGTACATCGTTGAAGATATTTTGAGGTGTTGGAAAACTCGAAAATTAAACTGATGGCGTCTCCCTTCACGCCTTATTTTCAAAGATTCCTAAATGCATTTTTAAACTGTCCCAATAAAAATTATAATATTGCAGTTCAATTAATATAACTATTTTAATATTTCAAGCAGCAGAAAATTTAATGTATGTCTATATATAACTCTTTTTCAAACCTAAAGAGCCTATTTGAAGAAAATAATAATGCTTCAGGAAATTTCAAAGATTTTCAAATATTTTACGATTTTTCCCGCTCTCCATTAGTAGGAATTTTCAATTGTTATTTTCATGTTAAAGCTTTTCGCAAATTGCCAGGGATTAAAAATTATAATATTGCATTGACGCGTCATTTTCAAAGACTCCTAAATGCATCTTAAATTCTCCCTAAAACTTATAATATTGCAGTTCAATTATTATAACTATTTTAATATTTCAATCAGAAGCAAATTTCATCGATATCTATATATAGCTCTTTTTCAAACCTAGAGAACCTATTTGAAGAAAATAATAACGCTTGAGGAAATCTCAAAGATTTTCAAATATTTTAGGATTTTTTTTCCGCCCTCTATTCGTGGTAATTTTCAATTGATTTCAATGTTTTCCGAAAGCATCTACAAATATTTCAAGACACTCAATTTTTCCAACGGTCGAAAGTGAGGCTTTGGGCACATATTAACTCCTATCAAATACAACGCTGCTGAAGGCTGGTAACCTTCTCAGCATAAATCACCAACCAATTGAGACTCTCGGTTTCCTTTCTCTGCCCTCACACCCCCCCCCCCCATGCAGTAACAGAAGTATTGGTGGGACTGACGTTACAGATAGACTATCCACCGTACGACGAATAATCACTTAACTTGGACATGATTTCGGCTCGCAAAACAAATTTCGCGCATAAAGGTGTTAGTTGGGTGTACAATCTAAACATGAATAATACAAACAATAAAGTAGCCTCGGAATGGACTGAAACTTGGATTGACGAAATGCATACACACGGTAAACGTAAAGGTCGAGTTTCAGGCGATGAATGGAGACTGGGTGTCTGGAATGCTAGAGGAGTGAATGACCTTAAAGTAAGAGAACTACGAGAAACTATGCATGCTAGGAAACTAGATATTTTATGTGTACCTGAGACGAAGAAAAAGGGTTGCGAAAGTAGAAACATAGAAAATGGGGTGTTGAAAGGCGGTTTTGAAATATGGTCAGAAGTAGGTAGTGAATCAAATCGTAGTCAAGTGGTCGGTTTAATTATGAATGAAAAAGCAAGACAGCATCTCAAAGATCATGATTTTGTATCTCCCAGATTGTTGTGGGCTAGAATGAAGGTAGGAATCAGAAGGTTATTTATCATAGCGTGCTACGCCCCAGTTGACAGTGAGCCGCGAGAAGTCAAAGACGCTTTCTGGGACACTTTAAATGACACAATAAGTACTTGCGATCAAGGTGAAAGAATAATTCTGCTAGGAGATATGAACGGATGGGTCGGCGTTCAACGTCAGGATACAGATACAGAAAGGGTACTAGGTAAATTTGGGGATCCAAGAAAAAATTATAACGGGGAAAAATTAGTTAGCTTATGCTTAGAAAAGGGTCTATTTATTACCAATACTTGGTTTCGACATAAAATGATCCACACGTACACTTGGTGTAAAGGAAATAACCGCAGTGTAATTGACTTCGTTATTGCGGATGAAAGACTAAGAGAACTAGTCAAAGATACAAGAGTCATGAGGGGTTCCGAATGCAATACTGATCATTATCTTTTAATCTCTAAAATAAACTTAGGCTGGGGATGGAAAAGAAAGAGAACAGAAAAAACGGAACAAACTCGAATAAAGATTGAAAATTTACAGAAACCGGAAGTGCGAATAGAGTTTCAAAATAAGTTAAGCGAACGCATAGATAGGGCAACTTGGGAAGCGCTTACGAGCAATAAAGATATAGAGGGCGCGTGGGCTTTATTACGGGATATCATTGTTAAAACTGCAATTGAAGTGTGTGGTACGGCAGTGGTAGGAAGAAAGTCTGGTGATGCGTGGTGGAATGATGAAATTCAAGCAGCCCAGCAAGAAAAGAAAAAAGCGCACAAGAGAACATTAAACATGACAGGTCTTAGCGATGAGGAGAGAAATAGACTCAAAAATGATTACAAAGACAAAAAGAGGAAAATGAAACGACTAGTCAAGGAGAGTAAAGAAAAAATCAGAACAGAAGAAGAGAACAAAATACAGAACTACTTTGAAGGAATTATGAAACTATTATATAAACAGTTGAAGGAAAGTAAGAGTACAGAGTTTGCCAGCATGAGAAACAGCAAAGGTGAAATGCTATATGGTATAGACGAGATAGTAGACGCTTTAAAAGACTCTTTTAAAGAACTATTAGGAGGTGAAGATATAGGACAACAAAACTGCGACATAGAACATAATGCATTAGAAAACCCAATTGAAAAAGTCTGTGTCACTGAGGTCCGAGACATAATTAAGAACTTGAAAAACGGTAAGGCTGCTGGCATAGACAGTATTAGTGCTGAAATGCTCAAATACGGTGGCGAGTACATACCTCACAGGTTGTGCGAATTAATAAATTTATGTATCGAGACGGGGAAAGTCCCAGACGATTGGAAAAAAGCGATTATCGTACCAATATACAAAAGAAAGGGAGATAAAAACAACTGCAGTAATTAGAGAGGTATCAGCCTACTAAGTACCGTAAGTAAAATATACTCAAAAATACTTATTCGTAGGGTAATGGAAATCACAGAAGAAAAGATATGGGAAGTCCAAAGTGGTTTTATGCCAGGAAGATCATGTACAGATCAGATATTTAGCCTAAGACAGATCACAGAAAAAAGCTTGAGAGTAGGAAAGAAAGTTTTCTGTGCATTTATTGACCTAGAAAAAGCATTCGACACGGTAAATAGAAGTAAACTTTGGGAAGTTCTTAAAGAGTACGGAGTAAATGGAGGGCTCCTGCAAGCAATAAAAACAATATATACAGGTAGTAAAGCGAGCGTAAGGGTAAACGGGAAACTGAGTGACTGGTTCGATATTACGCAAGGCGTGAAACAAGGATGCGTTATGTCCTCG
>CAKNYM010052497.1:151219-170345 GCA_932195095.1 Andricus curvator | reverse complement strand
GGAGTGAAAGGAGAGAGATCCTTTTTTTCTGAATAAATTGAATTTAACATACGATATAGTCGCACGCTTTTAACGATATTAACGCTATTAAAAATCGAAAGCGCTGTGACGGGTTTCGAACCACCTAAGTCCTAAGTTACGTTAAACGCGTTCTATCGCTAACAACTAAACCTCACGGCTAACCTAAAACTTGGAATATCGAGCGAAAAACATCGGCTATAAAGTTAAAGTACGAGTACGTCAGGGCCGTACAACAAAATATCTGGTCCCCGTTTCATCGAAATCTTTTATTGTAACATTTTATTAACAAGTAAATAAAAATATTTGATAATTTTTTACTTGAAATTTTGTAACCTTAAAACTTAAAGTTATTTAATTTTCAATAGTTTGAATTTTTGCATGGTCTACTTTACAAAAATACGAGAACATTGTGCGTACTATGCGCGCACTAATTACCCTTCATTTAGAAAAAGAACTCGGTTCATTTTCCAACATTTTGTTATAGATTTTACAGAAAATCTCATATTATTTGAGAACTTTGTACATGATTTACAGAATTTTCCTCATCATAGCGAGAAAATTCCAGTGAATTCAATATGAATGACAATTTTTTCCGCTTACTTACAATTCTTTCTTTTGGTGGAAAATTAGTTTTTTATTGAAAATAATTTTTCTAACTAAAAAGTCACCTAAATTTTGTTTTGAAATTTTGTTATAGACATTTAATCTTTTCGGTAGGGAATTCATTTGTTCCCTTGGAAATTTGTATACTTCTACGAAAATTTAAGTTATTTGTTTAAAAACTTATTTCCCCATCTGAAAATTTAACTAATCTATTTTTTGTTGAAAATTTATCTTTTTCAGTTGAAAATGTATCTATTTTGTTGAAAGTTTGTCTTTTTTGGTAGAAAATTAACCTTTTTGTTTAAAATTCATGTATTTATTTAATTTGTTTGCTTAAAAAATAGGTTTTTCTTATTAAAAATTAATTTTTCAAACTAAAAATTTAACTCAATTTCTTATCGAGATTCTTTTTCATACAAATTTAATCTTTTTGGTAAAAAATTCATTTGTTTAGTTGAAAATTCATTCTTTTTGCTTAAAATCTTATTTTTTTTTTTTTTTTTGTAGAAAATCAAACTTTTTGGTTGAAGATACAATTATTGGGTTGAAAATTCCATTGAAAATAAAAAAATTTTATGGAAAATTCATGTATTTCCTTAAAAATTATTCTTTTTTGTTAGAAAATTAATCTTTTTGGTTGAAATTTTCATTTCTTTAGTTGAAAATTATTTTTTAAATTAGAAATTATTTTTTTGTAATAAAAATTTTAAACTAAATTTTTTCAACTAAAAATTTTAATATATACCATTTTTCGTCAAATTTTGTTGTATAGCCATTACATCTTTTCGGTTGAAAATTCATTTGTTTGGTTAAAAATTTAACTATTTTGTTGCAAATTTATTTTATTTGTTTATAAACTTATTTCTCTAACTGAAAATTAAACTATTCTGTTCTTTGTTTAAAATGTATGTTTTTAGTTGAAAATTTGTCTTTTTTTGATAGAAAATTCATCTTTTCGGTTGAAAATTCACCTAATTGGTGAAATGCTTTTTTTGGTTTAGTTTGAAGATGCATTATTTTAGTTGAGAGTTCTATTTTTTTGTTGAAAATTGAACAAATTTGGTTGAAAATATGTTGTTTTTTTTTGTAAAAAATAATTTTTCAACAAAAAATGTAGCTACTTCATTTAAGCTAGAAAATTGATATTTTTAAGTTGAAAATTCACTTATTTTGGTGAAAAAATTTTCTCCTTCATGAGAAATTTTGACAAAATTCAAATTACTATCAAAACTTTTAGCTCAATTCATAAAAGATTACAATTTACACATGAAAAATAAAATAATAATGTATAGAATTCTTGAAAATAAAAACAAGAATCCAACGACCAAATTGGGACAACCACCATAAAATGCTTCTATTGTAATTTGAAGAAAAAAGAAAAAAAAATTCCTAAAAAAAAAAAGTATTTCCTTTTTCCCTGAACAAAAAAGAGGAAAGAAAAATGAGAAGGCAACCAACCAAATTTAAATTTAAGGGGATTTGGTTGGTTGCCTTCTCATTTTTCTTCCCTCTTTTTTATTTTTGGTCCAGGGAAAAAAGAACTTTTTTTTTTTTTAGGAAATTTTTTTTTTAAATAGGTTAAATAGGATTTTGAATTTGATTTGAATCTGATTTAAAATTCCTTAATTGAAGAAAATAATAATACTATTAACTTTCTTAATATGAGCATTATCAAAAATGATAATGGTACCATCTCTACTAATTGATTTAGCAAATTAACATATTCTGGCCGCTTACTTAATTTTCTATCGAAAGTTCTATTCCAACAAAAAATATCTATTATAAAGAACTTAGTTGATTCAGCTATTCTACTTTCGGATAATAAATATCACAATGATAACTTGACAATAGTAAAACATTATCTTTTCCTGAATAACTTACCACTAAATATTATTCATAAACAAATTGATAATAGATTAAAAGAACTTAATAACGAAAACAGAATTAATAACTCTTATAACATTATTAAAAAAGAATTTCATCCTAAAAGCACTATGACTATTCGATACTATGGTATTTGTCTATAAATTAAATATAAATAAATTAGGTTTATTTTATTTTATTTTGATGTTTATTTATTTATTTATTTATTTATTATTATTATTATATTATATTATAATAAATTACTATGGTCTGTCTCAATAAAATCACTGACCTAGACCAGCCTAATGAATCTTACAATTCTATTCTAGAATTATTTTAATAAAATTTATTGAAAATTCCTAACAATAAGGATCTTCTCTTGAATTTTCTTACAATATTGAACACAAAAAATTAACTTATCTTGCTTGCTTCTACTTCTTAAATAACCGTTTTTAACACTTTAGCTGTTCTATTACTTTTCAAATTTTGGCGCCTTTTTCTTCACTTCTACTGTATGTTAGGTTAGTTGATTTTCCTTGACAGTCACTTTTGGAGTCATCTTCATGGGAGCAGGGCGCCTTTCTATTCTGGTCTCATAATAATAAAAAATATATTTTTTTAATTTATAAGTTTTATTTTGTTAACAGTTTGTTATAAATTATTTTAATGTTATTCACGACACACATTTTTTGAAGTCTTCTTTGAATTGAAATATGGTAACTATAATTCTTTATTATTTTGAACTTAACCTCTATCTTTATTATGATATTATTTACTAATCAAATTATAATTTCCTTTCGCAGAAATTTCATACATTATATTTTAATTGACATCTGTTGATATATATTTTTAAATTACTACTGACTTTTTAAATTGATCTCAATTATTGAACTCTACTCCAAAGATGACTAGGACTTTCGTAACTATTTCGTAAGTGGGTTATAAAATTGTTCATAATAATATATTAGTAAGATTATTACTAAATTTTTTTAGATTTACATAAATTGGTTCCCTGATGATGGAAATGGTGTATTTCCGAAACGTTGGGTTTTAAGATTTTAATAAACTTCTCTAAAAAAGAACTGGCACAAATTTAACATTTATTAATGTAAAATTTTAATATAACATTTTCAGTTAAAATAATTAATTTTCAATCAAGGAAAAGGGAATTTTCAACAAAATCGTTTAATTTTCAAACAAACTGATGAATCTTTGATTTAAAAAACGATTTATGAACACAAAATGTAATAGTTGATATTTCCACCGAAAAAAGATTTCATTTTCAATAAAAAAACTGCTAAACCAAAAAAGACGAATTTTCGACCTAAGAGTTGAATTTTTAACCAAGAAAGATTGTTCGATCAGCAAAGAAAAAAATCTTATCCGAAATGTTGAGTTTCAAAGTCATAAAGACGAATTAAAAAAAAAAAGAGTTGAATTTACAACACAAAAATATGAATTTTCTATCAAAATAATTGAATTTTGTACTAAAAAAGACAAGTTTGTAATAGAATAAGTGTTTTTTCAACTGAACAAGATCAATTTTATAACAAAAATGGAATAGCTACATTTTTAGTAAAAAAAATAATTTTAAAAAAAGTTGTTAAATTTGTAAGAAAAGAAATAAACTTTGAACTAGAAGGATAGATCTACACTCAAAAAATAAATATGTAATCAAATAGTTGAATTTTCAAGCCAAAAGATGAATTTTCTACCAAAAAGTCAAATTTTAAACAAAATAGATGCATTTTCAACAAAAAATAAATTTTCAACAAAAAATAGAATGTTTTAATTTTTAATCAGGAAAGTAAGTTTTTAAGCGAATAAAATAATTTTTCAACAAAGTAGTTAAATTTTCAATAAAGAAAACTAATTTTCAACAAAAGAAATGAAATTTCTACCAAAAAGGTTAATTTTCTACCAGAAAAGAATAATTTTTAAACAAATACATGAATTTTCAACCAAAAAGGTTAATTTTCTACCAAAAAGGGACAATTTTTTTAACTAAATAGATGAATTTTCAATGAAAAAGATAAATTTTCAAACAAATAAATAAATTTTCTAACAAAAAGATTAAATATCTATAACAAAGATGTCGACAAAAGCTTCAGGTAAATTTTTAATTACAAAAAGTAATTTTCAATACAAAAAAATAATTTTTAACGAAATAAATGAATTTTCAACCAAAAAAATTAATTTTTTACCAAAAAAGAATAATTTTTAACCAAATACATAAATTCTCAACCACATATTTCATTTTTTAATGGAAGCAAAAAGTGAATTAATCACCAAGAAGATTAACATTCTACCACAAAATACAATGTTTCAAAAAATACGGAAATTTTTAAACAAATAGATGAATTTTTAACTGAAGAAGATTGATGCTCAACCAAACATTAAATAGTTACGTTTTCAGTTGAAAAAATTAATCTTCAATAAAAAATAAAATTTCAAGCCAAAGAAATGAAGTTTAAACCTAAAAGATTTTTTTTTTTTTACCAAAAAGAGATTAATTTTCAACGAAACCATGAACTTTCAACCAAAAAGGTAAATTAGTTACCAAGAAGATTAATTTCCTACCATTTTGAAACGATTCAAAAATAATAAAAACTTATAAGATATTTTAAAATTTTGATTTCGAAAGATTTCCTTAAATTTCGAAAATGAGTCGAAGGTTTAAAAAAAAAATGTTTCAATTTGGTATGATTAAAAAATCAAGAAAAAATGGAGAAAATTCAAGAAATATTTAGAAGATTTTAAGAGATTGAAAAAGAATTTCAAACTGTAAAAGATTGTGAAAAATGCAAATTTTTTTAAAAAGATTTCAAACCGAAACTTTAGAAGGTTTGAAAGAATTTTGAAAGGTTTTAAGTGAATAAACAAATTTTCCTAAAATTTCTAGGAAAATTTGAAAGATTTTAAGGCAATTTCTTTACATTTTGAATGATTTTTCAAAGTTTCAAGAAACACTCAAGTTAGCTAAAAATATTTTAAGGAATTTAAAAGGTTTTAAATATTCAAAAATCTTTTCTAATTTTCTGAAGAATATTATAAAATTTATATGTATATGTACCCAGTTCGAAAAAAACTACTTTTTGACTGCAAATAAAAATTGAACAATTGAGAAAGAATTGATCACGGTCATTGAAATTAAAAGGTTAGAACTCTTGAAGATAAAAAATTGTTCACTTGAAGTTATAAAAACTGAACCACAAATTAAGACACTCAATGTGAAATAAATACTTTTGAATTTTAAACTCTCAAAATTGAAGCTTCAAAAAATGTTAATTCAAACGTTGAATAATTTCCGCGTATAAAATGGAAGCTTTTAACACTTTTCAAATTTTTCAATTTTTTAATTAAAAGCCTTTAAACTGCAAGAGATTAACTTTAATACTTTTAATTTATAAAATTTCAAAATTATATCATTTTAAGCAATTTTAAGCTCAAAACATTAATGTATACATTAAAATTTGTTTTCAAGTCTTTTCAAGTATCCTCTTTAATATTTGTTTTAAAGAAATAATTTAGAAAATATCCAGGAATATAATAATAATATCATTATCTTGGAACTCGAATTTTTTCTACAATTTTTTAAAAATCCGGCAAAAGTAAAAAAAAACTACCTCAAAATCATTAAAAATCTTTTTTGACAATTTTGGAAATCTTATCAAATATTCTTTTATAATTAATTTTTCAAACGGAAAAAATTATTGTTAGTTTTTTTTACGAATTTTGATACACATTTTTTATTCATTTAAAACCTTTTAAATTGCTTAAAAAGCTTATAAATGTTGTGTTCGAAATCTTAAAAAATCTACATTGTGTATTAAATGGTTTTAAATCTGTTCACGTTTTAAATTATTTTGGAATCTTTCTAAAACTTTGAAATATATTTTAAACTTGCTCGATTATTTGCTAAATTAATCATTGTTCAATTGTCATTCATTAATCAAAAAAGTTTGTTTTAAATCTTTTTAAATATTCTCTCAAAATTAATTTTTCAAAATAAAAAATCATTTTAAATTTTCCCAGCCAACTGAGGAATGTTTTCTTATTCTCTTAACACCTTTAAAGATCCTTGTAAAGCTCCTACATTTTATTTTGGAACATTTAAAAATCTAAATTTAGTTTTAGATTTTTCAAAATATTTTCCAGTTTTAAATTAAGTTCGAATTTTCTCAAAACTTCTAAATATCTCTTAAACTAACTCAAATTTTTTCTAAATTCATAATTGCTAAATTTTCATTCATGCATCAAAATTCAATAATTTCACTAACATTTATTAAAAATTTGTTAAGTAGAACAATTAAAATTGTAACGTTCAAAGTTTAAATTGAACACTCTGAAATATTAACGATTCAAGGCTCACTAAGTAGAAAGTTGACAAAAAGTTCAAGAGTTCAGAATAAACCGCAACTTTTCAGCACTCATATAAGAGAAGATAGTTATATTCAATAATAAATTGTTGAAACAACTATGTTTGTTACCTTGCGTTATTTATTACTTCAGTAAGTAAAAAAGTGGGTAAAAAGATAAAAATTCAAAAGAACTCGCAACTTGCATTAATAAAGAAGATAGTTATAAACAGTAATAATTCATTTAAAAAATAATTTTTGCTAAATAGAATCAATTATTACCTCACTCTGAATGAAAAGTAGAGAAATAGTTGAAAATCTTAGCAAAAAACCGCAATTTTCTAGCTTTATTCGAATTGAATATTATGAACAATTATAATTAATTATTTAAATAATTAATTTTGTTAATCTTAATTAATTATTCACCTCACTCTAATTGAAAATTTGAGAAAAAGTGGAAAATTAAAAAAACTCCAATTTTCTAGCATTATTCTAAGAGAATATTATTAAAAAAAATAATAATAAGTTGTTTGAACAATTATATCTATGAACATTAGGTATTACCTCCCTCTAACTGAAAGAAGAATTTTATGTATGATAAACAATTTGCACTTGAAAAAAACCCAAAAAATCAAAATTATCGCCAAAAACTCGCAAAACCCTTTTTTTCACTTATGGTGTTTTTTCGGGACCCGATAAAACAGACTTATGGGGGTCATCTTCAAAAAGAAATTTTTTTTTTGTATTCTATGGCTAATTGTGAAGAGAAATCTTGACTTTCAACTCGCTTTACCTAACATTGACGATTCTGAATACAATTTACAAACTCGTCTTTTTTCTTATGGGAAATACGTGTTAAACATAATGGGGCTTGCGCCACTTCTAAATATGATTTTGATTTGAAAAAAAGTGGATTTATTTTTTGTGGAGTCGAAAAAATTTCCCGGCGATATGCATGAAAATCGGAAAAGAAATTTTTGGACCACCCCAGTGTAACAACCATAACGTTGAGTTAAAAAAAAGTTGAAAAATTTTCAAATTCTGAAAAATTTGTAAAACAACAAATTTGCAAAATAAATTTGTTATGCGTTCTATTCCATGCAATCTCAGGTCAGATTGATATCAAATTGAAACATGTTGACAAGTCAATAAAATTGATTAAAAAAATAATTAATTAATTTAAAAAAAATTTATAAAGGGAAAAATTTATTAGTTTTATTTCTTATTTATTTTTTTGAACCATATAATGAATTTATTTTCTAACACAAGTGTTTTTGTTTTGTTTTTTAGACGACTGTCCAAACTGTGTAGACGAGAACGTAGGTAACTTGGCAGTTTCGAGATGGACAATGCCGCTTCTGAAACTAGGAGAGAAGCGATATTACCTGGGGATCTTCTTCAAGGTAAAATACCTGTCGTACAGTGGGCTGAAATCAAAAAACGAGGTTCAAAATGACATTTAGAACGCAATTATGCACCGATTTCAGATCATTTTTCTCACATTCTCATCAGAGAAGGTATAAGATTTGTGTAAAAGTTTACCCCCCCCCCCCCAAACATTTTTGCCAAATGTCCAGGATTTAAGACCCTCTGAACCCGGAAAAAATGTTTTTGGGAATATGTCTGCATGTATGTATGTATGTGTGTCTGCATGTATGTGTTTCTGTATGTATGTCTGTATGAATGTATGTCTGTATGTATATATGTCTGTCTGTCTGTGAGCACGGTAATTTTCAAAAGAATTAATCTATTAGATTGGCCTTCGGTACTCTCTTTGAGTGTCGGAAACTGAAGGTCAAGTTCTTTAGCCAGCTATTTTGGATGAAACTTCAAAAAAAAAAAAGCATTTTCCAAATTTTTAAGACCATTTTTTTAAGATTTGAAATTTTTGTGTCAGGCTATTGTAGTACTTAAAAATTTGAACAAAGCGCTCCTAGGGCGTGCGACTGTTGGATCTCGCGCTTCGCGCTCGATCATATATTTATCTCGCGCTTCGCGGTCGATAATGTATTTCCCCCTCATTTGTGCACAGACATTTCAAAACAAAAGTTCAAATCATCGACCATTGTAATTTGGTGATTGTGAATTCTCTTTTGTTAAAGCTCCTTCGGCATTAACGAACACATTCTCATCACGTACCTCGTGCTTGGCCCCCGATTTTGTCCAAAATGCGAAATTTTCTACATCATATTTTCAACATTATTATATCAAATGTATATTACATTTATTTCTGTACGTCGGCCTGTGATTGCTTATTTAGATATTGCAAAATAAAGTACAAATTCTATTTATCATGATTACGATAATATTTGTTCCTGATTTTGCATTTAATTTTATATCCAGCTACCGTGAAAATTTTATATCATTCCAATAAATGTATATCACTACAAATCATAATATGCATTGTCATTAAAAACATACGTATTTTCTTTGTCTTGTTTTTATAATTAAAAAAAGTGCGCATCCTATAAAAAAATAATTTTGCTATTATGCATTTTATTGCAACTTGTGTCGTTTTTCCATAAATTTAATTTGTTTATGTTCAATACTATTTTTTACGATTTGAACCAAAAATATGCATCCTAGCAAGAAGTGGTTCTAAGAAAATTTGTAAATGTAATTTAGGCGAAAAATTTTGTTAGATAAAACGTTATTGTAGCGTGTATCGTTTTTCCAAAAACTTAATTTTTTTTTAATGTATTTTTATAACAAAAGTTTATAACAAATTTGTATATATTTTTCGTTGAACAATTTTTGTCTATTTATCTTTTTTCGTACCTTGCGTCGTTTTTCAAAAAAAAATTTTTATTGTTAATGTTATTTTTCACGTCTGAAACAAAAATTACGCATCATATCACCAACGGCCATACCACGCTGAAAAACCCAGTTCTCGTCAGATCACTGAAGTTAAGCAGCGTTGGACGCGGTTAGTACTTGGAAGGGTGACCATTCAAGAATACTGACATGAGTGCTGTTGGCACATCGTGGGTGTGGTGAGCCCACACTTGTAGTTATTTATAACTACAAGAAAAACCTAGAAACACTACCCGAATCGGGTAGTGTCACGCCTACCCTGAAAGGGAAATGGTTTAATGGTATATATATATGAAAAAATGATTGATAACAAATTTGTAGCTCTTTTCTGAGTGAATAACTGTTGTCTATTAATTGTTTTCGTGGTTTGTGTCGTTTGTCCAAAAATTCAATTCATTTTATTCTTAAATCAGTTTTTTGCAAATGAAACAAAAACTACGCATCCCATCAAGAAGTGATTAATAACAAATTTGCAGACCTTTTTTGAGTGCAAAATTTCTGTCTATTCATCTTTTTTTTGTATCTTCTATAGTTTGACCGCAAAATGGAATTTTTGATTTTCTATTACTTTTTTGTGCGATAAAAATTTGAATTTTCGATTTTTCAAGAAAATGAAAAAATTTCTTTCAAAAATGTTATAGGGTGTTCAAAAAGAAACTTTTTTTTGCTTGTGACTTTTTTCAAATAGTGCGTTATTTGGCTTAAAATGTTCATTTTCGCGGGTTTTTCGGAATTTTGTCAATGCTATCACTCCGGTAATTTTTCTTCTATCAAAAAAAGTCATCTAAAAGTTTTGTTCGCCTGTTTGAATACTATTAATACCCGTCCATAGAATTTTCAAAAAAAAGTGTTCTGAAAAATTTTCAAAATGTGCTCACTTTTTGAATTTTTTATCCAAAATGGCTGGCTAACGAACTTAACCTTCATTTTAGGACACTTGAAGAGTATACTGAAGCCCAATCCAATACGTTGATTATTTTGAAAGTTATCGTGCTAACAAACTAAAAATCTTCAGACTAACAGACAAAAACCGGGGGGTCAAATTTTACACAAATCTAATACCTTCTCATTATAGGATGAGAATGTAAAAAGAAACGAAAATTTTAAATCGAACAACGCACTATGTGAAAAAAGTCAAGAAGAGAAAATAGTTGCTTTTCAAAAGCCCTAAGATTATTATAATAACTTTTCGAATCTTCTTGGAAAATCGCAAATTCAAATTTTGATCGCACAAAAAACAATGAAAAATCCAAAATTTCATTTTGCGGTCAAACTATGCAAGATGCAGAAAAAGGTGAGAAAGAAATTGTGCGCTTAAGAAAAATCTACAAATTTTTTTTAGAATTGCTTTTAGATAGGATGCCTAGTTTTTGTTTTATTCATTAAAAAACAACATTAAAATTAAAAGAATTGAATTTTTGGACAAACGACATAAGCTCGGAAAAAAATAAATAAACAAAAGTTGTTAACCAAAAGAAGAGATATATAGTTGTTATTAACCGTTTTTCGATAGGATACGTGCTTTTTGTTTTAATTGTGAAAAATATAATTGAAAAATAAAAAAATTTAATTTTTGGAAAAACAGCGCAAGATACCAACAAAAAATAGTAGACAAAGGTTGTTCACCGTATAAGGATCTATAAATTTATTTTCAATCAATTTTTTATGGAATGCGTAGTTTTTGTGTTAATCGTAAAAAAAAGAATTAAAAATAAAAAAAAATTGTGAAAAAAGGACACAAGGTACAACAAAAAAATTAATAGACAAACGTTGTTCACCCAAAAAAGAGATAAAGATTTGTGATTGATCAATTCTTTATAGGTCGCGTAGTTTTTGTTTTATTCATAAAAAACAACATTAAAAATAAAAATAAAATTTTTTTGACAAACGACACAAACTATGAAAAAATATGAATTGACAGAAATTTCGCGCCCAAGAAAGATCTACAAATTTCTCATTATGCACTTTTTGATAGGATGCGTGTTTTTTGTATTAATCGTAAAAAATAACGTTAACAGTTTTTTTTTTTTTAATTATGAAAAGCGACACAATGTAAGAAAAAAATTAATAGAGAAATGTTGTTTACCCAAAAAGATCTACAAATGTTCTATTTATTATTTTTTATAGGATGCGCACTTTTTTTAATTAAAAAAACAAGACAATACATATACATTTGTTTCAATATAAATCCATACCATAAATTGTAATAATATAAATTTATTGAATAGACATATTTTGTTGGTGAAATTTAGGACTAAATTTTTAAGGCAATGGTGCGAGTAGATTTTGTATTTTTTCGTTTATTTAATTTTTATGTAAATGCAAAGAGCGAAAAAATCGTCCATTTTTTTTATTTCTTTTTTTATCTCCTGAACAAAAATTTTCTTATACTTTCCGTCATAGGCAGAAAAAAATAGTTTTTTCTTCAAATCTTGTTGTAATTATATTTTCAATGATATTTTCTGAAAAAATGTTGCTATGCATTAATATATATATTTTGTTGTTACAACTTATATAAATAAATGCGAATTTTAGGCGTTTTTATTCGAAAATAAATGGTTTTTTTCTTATGACTTTGCTGAAATTATATTGCCAATGATTTTTTCTGAGAACAATTTCGCTATGCATTAAACTTGTTTATTTTATAAACAAATTATATAAACAAATACACATTTTAGACGTTTAAAGCGAAATGAAATCTTTTTTTCTTGTATTATGTTTTTAACTATATTGACAATGAATTTTCTAGATGAAATTTTGTTACGCCTCACTATTTGTTTATTTATAAACAAATATTAATGAATAGAAATTTTTTTATAAAACATCATTGGCAATATAATTTCAACAACGTCAGAAGAAAAAACGATTTTTTTTCTCAAGAAAGCTTGAAATGTGCATTTGCTTATATAATTTGTTTATAAAATAAACAAGTAATAATGCATCGCGAAATTTTTCCAGAAAACATCTTTAGATATATAATTTCAGAAACGTGAGTAGAAAAAGCAATTCCTTTTGCTCAAAAACTTCTAAAATGTGCAGTTGTTTATATAATTCGTTTATGAAATGAACAAATATTGATGAATCGTAAAAATTTTTCACAAAACATCTTTGGTAATGTAATTAATCAGAAATTTCAGAGCAGAAATATACTTTGAAGACGAATATCCCCCAATGTCGAATATTTGTCAATACTAGTTATTTATAATAATCAAATTTACAAGTTGAAAATTTTTTTTTCTTTCTTACATCTCTGTGCATTGAATACAAATGATGGGAAGTATAGACAAATTTTTGTCTAGGAGATGAAAAATGAAATAAAAAAACTGACACTTTTTTTACTGTTTGCATTAACATAAAAATTGAATAATCAAAAAAATAAAAAATTTACTTTCACCATTTTCTGAAAAATTTAGTCATGTAATAAAAAAAAAATAAAATAAATTTTCAATCGGTGCATAATTGCGTTCTAAATGTGGCTTCTTTGGATTCACCTGCTACCCTAAAAAATCGTACGGGTCTTTATTAGACTTTTTAGAACTTATTTACACTTAACCTACCTTCACAAATTTTATTTTATATAATAAAAAATTTTATTCTACTCCATATAAATTCTCTAAAAATATCCACCAATTTCTAGAAACCCCTAAAAATTTATTTCCTTCATATAAGACGTAAACAGCCTGGCTAATTTAAAAATAATAAAAATAGGTTTAAAAATCAAATCAATTTTGGTCGATTCAAAAAATTATTTAATTTATTTGAAAAACGTTTTTGGTTGAATCTATCAAATATTTCGTCTACCGAAACATTTAAGTGGATTAACTAAAATTTTTGGTTCAATCAACAAACCCTTAAGGCGCTTCAAACGAGTCACGGTTTCGCTCAATCCACTATACGTCTAAAAGGATGAATTGGTGAACATAATATTTTTACCACATATTCTGAAGGAAATTATACCGGTTTGGACAGAAAGCTTTTTCCGGAAAAATGTTTTTTTTTTGTAATTGAAAATGGAGTGTCTTTTGCGCCTGACACCGGCAACACTCTGACTATTGTGTACGCTGCGCTGCCGGTTTCGGGCGCAAAACACTTCATTTTCAATTACAAAAAAAAAACAAGAACATTTTTCGGAAAAAGCTCTCTGTACAAACCGGTAGGATTGCCTTTAGATTATGTCGTAAAAATATCACGATCACCAATTCATCCTTTTAGACGTATATTTGGTTAAGCGAAACCGAGACTCGTTTGAGGCGCCTTAATCCTATCAATCAAGAACTGAATATATTTAAATTTTAAATTCAATGCTGTTAAATATGTAATAGGATTTAATGAAATTTTATCAAAATTGATAAATCTTATAACACTTGGCTTACTAAATAAAGTTAGGTCTACTTGAAACTGATTAAGCACGCCCAGCTTATTTTTGATTTTGTTTTGGGAATGTTTTTCAAGAATTTTTACGCCCAAAATGAGAGAATTAAGTTGCGCTCTTTTTAATAAACAACAATTCTTTTCTTACATTTTCTAGCATATTTTGTTATTTTTATTGGAAAAATGTTAGACAATTAAGTTTATTTAACATTTAGTCTTTTTAGAACATTCAAAGCTTGAATTAGTTATATCAGAAATTAAAGTGCGCAGAATCTATAAACTAAAAAAAGAGGGATCAGAATAGACTCAATTTCCTACAACTCTCAAAATACGATGTCCTTCATGAAAAAAACTTCTGCAAAGTTATGGGCATTTGAATTTCGACATTTTTTGTCAAAAAACACCAATTATTTCTTCAAACATCTATAACTTTCGACCTAATTTTTTTGAAAAATATAAAGAACCAGTTTTTTCAAAAATCTCGCCTTTTAACTTTTCATGGGTTTCATGCGGGCCATACTAACTTTGTGAGCACGACATTTTTTTTCTCAAGAAATTAAATTTTCTTCTTTTCCTTACAAAAAGGACATCTTACTGTTATATGATATGTATCTCTTGAATCGTTCACGAGAAAAATTCCAAAATGCATTTTATCGCAAAAAAAATTTTTGTTGCTGCAAACCAATTTTTTGGCTTTCATAACATTTACAGAATCTCTACTTTAGATAAGCAGGAAGTAAAATTTCTTATGATATCATGCATCACTCGCGAGAATTTTTGTTCCAAAAAACGATGGAGGGAATAACATTTCAAGGGAAAACTTCACTTATTTTGAAAAGTTTTATAAAAAGAGCATCCTCATTTCTTATGATATCATGCATCACTCTCGAGAAAAATTCAAAAATTCAACATTTGAATTTTCAACAAAAAATCCTCTTTGATACAAAAATGAATTGGAATGCATGAAGCATTTGGTGTTTTTGAATTGGTGTTTTTTTTTCTAAATTAAGCTAGTTTTGCAAAAAGGCAGGTACCTGGAAAAAAAAGTTTTGTATGATTTTAGTAACTCAACTATTATCAGTCATGTCTCATGAAAGAACAACACATAATTTTTGATTCAAGAAGTTTGGAACACCCAAAAAATAATTGTTTATCAATATTTTCTGTTATTAAACTTTTCTCACTGTCGCCTCTTATAAATTTTGAAAAAATATTTAAATTTTGATAAATTATCTCTCTTTTAGAGAAAACATTTAATACAACTCCACTCTTTCAAATTTTGAAAATCAGGATATAATCTTCAAGTAGAGTTATTTGGTTTGAAATATTTTCCTTTGAAAAAATTGTTTTATTAATTTCAGCAGTAGAAAAATTTATTTTTAAAATTCGAAACAGTAAGGTTGTAGGGAATTGTTACCCCGGAAAAATGAGCCGTCATTTATTAAAATTAAAACCTTTTTCAAAAATTGGTAAAAATATATAATAAGAAATAATACTATTCTAATAGTTAGGAAAATCTAACTAATGCATTTTTATTTGAAAAGTAATTTTTTTTATTTAAAAATTTAATGGTTTGGTTCAAAGTTGAACCACTTTGATAAAAATGTATATTTTTTGTTGAAGGCTTATGTGTTTGGTTGTAAATGAAACTGTTTTGTTAAAAATTCGTCTTCTTGGTTTAAAATAAATTTTTTTTTTATTCAAAAATCAACTGTTTTGTAAAAAAATTTCTCTTTTTGATTAAAAAATTGTATTATTTGGTTAAAAATTGAACTGTTCAGCTAAACATTTATTTTTTCGGTTGTACATTTTTCACTTTGAGTGAAAATTCATACCTTTGGTTGAAAATTCAACTATTTTCTCAAATGTTTCTATTTTTCTTTTAATTTATCTTTTTGGTAGAAAATTTATCTTTTTGCTGCAAAATTTGACTATTTTGTTTACAATTCTTTTTGTTTAGTTGAAGTATTAGGTATTATATTTCTCGTTAGAAGTCATATGTTTTTATAGAGAATTCAAATATTTTGTTGAAACTTTGTCCTATTCAATTAAAAATTAATCTTTTTTTTATTAAATATTTAACACTCTTCTAAAAAATTAACTTATTCAGTGGAAAATGCAACCTTTTTTGTTGAAATTTAATCTTTTTTGTTTAAAAATTCGATAATTTGATCAAAAATTAATCTTTGCAGGTTGAAAATTCAACGACTTGGTTTAATATCCAACTATTATGTTGAAAATTTAATTATATTGTTGAAAATTAAACTTTTTATATTTTTGCTTTTTAGAGAAAATTTGACCAAAAACATTTATTTTAACAATGATTTTTGCAAATGAATTATTTCTTACTATCGCTTTCTACCAATTCTTAAAAAACCTTTGAATTTCAATAAATGAAGGCTTATTTTCTGGGGAAATAAATTCCGTATAACTTAACTGTTTCTAAATTTTAAAAAATAGTTTTTCCACAATATAGTAGTATAGAATGTTTTTTCTGAAAAATTTAATTTCATTTAATTTTATTTATTTTAATTTATTTAATTTTATTAATTATTTTTTTTATATTGGTAAGAGGCGATAATAAGAAAAAATGCAGTTACCAAAAATATTAAGAAAGTAATGATTTGACGTAAGTTTTAAACTATTTTTATGCAAAATTATGATTTTTCCTTCCATAAAACATGACTGATAATATCATTTCGATTATTCAGGTTATGGAGAACTTTTTTGAAAATACCTGATTTTTTGCAGAACTAGCTTAATCAAGATATTTAAATTTTCTTTCCAGATTGTATTGAGGTTTATACTCCTCTTTTCAAATACTAGAACAAATTTTGAAAATATAAAATAAAATATTACAAACTTTTTTCACATAAATCTTAGCTCTTCACCACTTTTTTTTTTAAATTTTTTTTTCACTAAAAACGTGACTATTCCATTTTTGGTTAAAATGATTCTTGGTTTAGTTCAAAATTGAACTATTTGGTTGAAAATTTGTCTCCTTTAATAAAAAATTCGACTATTTTGTTCAAGATTCATGTATTTTGTTGAAATTTGTATTTTTTGTACAAAATAATTCTTTTTGTTTGAAAATTAATCTTCTGGTTTGAAAATTCGTCTTTTTGGTCGAAAATTCAAGTGTTCCAGTTAAATATTCATAATTTTAGGTGAAAATTTATTTTTTATTTTGTTTAAAATTCAACTGTTCAGTTGAAGATTCATAATTTTATTTGGAAATTCATCACTTTGGTTGAAAAGTTTAACTATTTCATTTTTTTGTGAAAAATTTATATTTTTAGTGGAAAATTCAAGTATTTTTTGAAAATTCATTTATTTTGCAATGTTTTGTTCTGTTGTGTTAAAGGATGTTCAGAGTGAACGTCATGAATTAAAATAAATGTTTGCGTTTTACGGCAAATATGAATATGTTACTTTTAGTTGACCGGGAAAATTGAAAAACTTGACCGGGAAAAACCGGGAAATAACCGGGAATTTGAAATTGTCCGCCGAATCGCCACCCTGAAAATGTATGTACTTTGGGAAGGAAACCCAGTTGTTGTGATGATTCCTGCATGTATTTAATACAATTTTGAACTATTGCACCTGTAAATATCACAATTTTTAATGTTTAAATTTAAAAATATTTCAATCTGTAACAGTTTTTAAATAGTTCAATCTACAAGTCCATTTCTGTCAATTATCGCGTTTTTCGCTGTATATGTTTTTTTTTAAATTATCAAATGTGTAAATTAATTTTTTATGATAAATCATCAGTTTAGAATCAACAAAATTAATTTTCAGATCACGAAATAGACTTTTAGAGTAAAAGGTAAATTAATTCTTTGATTTTACTCTTTACAAATGAATTATTGATTTTAAATTCAAAAGAAGGAAGACTTTTCTTCACAAATGTCAATTCTGAATAATTCATAATATTTTTTGTACTTCATAATTATCAAACAATAATTATAATAATAATATTATAATAATTATGTTGTAAAAAATTTATTTGCATATTTTATCATTTCAAATAAGCGCGCGATCAATATGCAGTGAGGCTGCTGGTTCGACGCATGCGCATTAAGACTTTAAAAAAATTCGTTTCTCTACAGTCAAATTGGTTATCTATTCTTATGTTTTATGTTAAAATTATAAAACAAAGGAAATTTTGTTTTTTCAACGACCCTACAGCACTTATAATAATATATATTTGTACTTTTAAAAAGTGACATGTCGAAAAGTTTCTTGCATATGAATAAGCCTTTATGTTTACATCTTACAAGCTTGTTACATAACCTGCAAATTACATATATCAAGTCATTATATCTATTTTAATTACGGTAATATTTTGTACCTTCATTGTCTTCATGAAGTTATGTCCATCAGAGTTTGATTACATGTGTGCTTTCAGGTAAAAATTGTATTATTAATTTTTAAAAATGTCGAAGTGGGCAAAGCGAAAAATAGGTTCTTTAGAAATAGGCTCATTTACAATTGGGATCCTTTAGAACCCCAACTGAGGTATCATTTAGAGCTCATTTATCGTTTTGGGTTCCTTTTCGGCAAGTGGGGTTCATTTTTGTTGCAGCTCCTTTGGAACCAAAAATGGGTTCTAATGGAAACCCCAGTTTTTTCTGTGTGTTGATAAATGGAATATTTGGTAGTTGAACCAAAAACCTTGTTGAAATCAATAAAATATTTTTTTGAATCATCCGAAATTTTTTTATTTCAACCAAATATTAATCTATCTGGAAGAACAAAGCTTCTTTTATCTATACAAATCAGGGTAACAAGACTAATAAAAGGCTCTTTCTTTTTTTTCTGTGATCGCACAATAATTTTTCGTGATTCCCCCATGAATAGTCTTTACTGAAGAAATTTAATTGACATAAATTATGAGGGTCTTTTAATTAGTTTGAACTCTTGTTATGTATTTTCAATTAGGCTTCATATTCTGAGCTACTCTGTGAAATCCCTTATGCTTTTCTATAAGCTCATCGATGATGGATGGAATTGGTGCGAAGGGATGCAAACAATGAACGACGCATTCCCTCATTGATCTCATAAGAGGATTCACTACGAAAGAGGGTCGTACT
>CAKNYM010052497.1:123154-140149 GCA_932195095.1 Andricus curvator | reverse complement strand
GTCCCTTTTTGCTCGAATGAGGGATAATGGAAACGCAAAATTTTTTTAACTTCTTGCGTTTTGAATAACTGAAAACAAGTTGAAACGAAAATATAAAATTGTGACGCTATCGTGGACGTGCGGTCTCACGTAACGTCTTTGATCAATCTCACGTACGACCACACGTTATCCACAGACCTTGACGACAACAGTATGATGATCCCACATATCAAAAGCGTCATGCGGTCTGTGAGGCCGCACGGCCACACTTTGAGGTTAAGTCGCAGAATCTCTTGAAGAAAAAAGTATTTCTTCTAGAGGAAATGAGGCGACACGTTTTTTTTTGACTTGAGAACAAAAAATTATGCAAAGTTGTGAATATTTGAACTTTGAAGCCTTTTTTTTTAATTCGAATCCGTCCTTTAAATCTCTGTAACTTTTAACTCAACTGAGACATTAAACTTTTTTCCAAATTCTTCTGAATTTTGAAAATCCTTTTTCGAAATCCGTCGAAAAATTATCAGAAAGGTTCAAATTTAACTAAACGGCATCGAATTTAAAAAAAAAATAAATAAAAAGCTTATTTTCACATAAAACCCCACCTTTTAGTGGTGCATTTGATCGAGTCGATACGAGAAACGATCGAGAGCGAAAATATCAACATTCTCGAATGTAATATAAAATAAATATTTTATTACTAAAATTTAAAATAATTTTCTTCGATAGTCATCAATAAAATAATTTTATTCATGAGAAAAAAATTTCGTTTGCTATTTTATTGATTTAATATGTCCAAATCTAAACAAGGAAAATTTCTCTTTTTTAAAAAAGTTGTAGTCACGAGATCTCGAATTGTTCTTAAAAGATTCAAATACAATTCAAAACTCGTAAGGATTTGAAATTTTGTTTAAAAAAATTTAAATTTTTAAAGATTTGTAAAAAAAATTTCCTTTTCGAAAGGTTTGAAGAGAATAAAAATTTTTTCCTAATATTCCTAGGAAAATTGCAAATGATTTTTCGTTTCAAAGATTAATTTTAAGAAAAAATTGAAGAAAAAAGTCATATGATTTTCTATAATTTCAAAAAAGAATGTAGAAAAATTTAAAGCAAAATTTTCCAATTTTGCAATATTACAAAATTGAAAAAAATCGATAAGATAAAAAATTATTTAAAAGTTTTAAAAATATTTTTAAAAAATTTTCAACTTGAAAGGATTTCAATAAATTAAAAAAAATGAAGATTTCAAACTATAAGTTTTAAAGCTTTTGATTAATTCTGAGAAGTTTCAAAGGAATACAACAATTTTCTTAAAATATCTTGAAAATTTTGTTATCATTTTTCATTTAAAAAAATTAATTTAAAAATTAAAGTTGAATAGATTTAAAACTATTTCCAGAAATGCCGAAAAATAATCTGGAAGATTTGAAGGCATTTTTTTAAATTTTACAGTATTTAAAAAAACTTTTGGATTATTTTAAACGATAATCAGGAATTTTAGAACTACTGAAGAGATTCAAAATATCTCAAAACTTGAAATATAGTCTGGGAAAATTCCAAATAATTTTTTATTTTGAAAAATTAATTTAGAGGCAATATTTAAATAGATTCAAACAGATTTCCAGAATTGTAAAAAAAATAATCCGGAAAATTTGAAGGCAATTTTTTTAGTTTTGCAGAATTTTACAAATATTTTAAGAACAATTCGAATCATTTTTAGCTATTTAGAAATGTTATAACTTTTGAAAAGTTTCAAAATATCTTACAACTTTAAATGATTTCGGAAAATTTGTCAAATATTTAAAAATTTTGCCAAATTTCAAAAATTATATTTTTTTCAGATCTCAGAATTTAATTTTAGCACGAATTTAAGTGTTCGAAAACTTTTTACTGGAAAATAGTTATTCGAAATTTTTATTTTGCACATATGTTCAAAAAATTTCAACATGTCAAACTGAAAATTTCTTTAGCATTAACTAAAGAAAAATATTGTTATTTTATCATTTTAATATGCAACTGAAACCAACGTTTTTAAAAATGTTGTTAAATATATAATAAATGTGTTAAGGATGCTAAATAGCATTTTTCAAAATAATTTATAAAATTAATTAAAGTTTTCTCATACTTAATCTCAAGTTTCTATTTAAAAAATTTTATTTTGGAATATTTTTCTAAATTTAAGAAGAATTAATTTGAAGGTGTTTAACGTTTTTAAAAATTATTGTTTAAATTAAAAATAATAATAATTATATAAATATATATTTCTGGATGAATGATTTTGTTTGAAAATGAGCATGTTATTTTTTTAAAATAAAAATAAAAGCTTTCTGAAAATTCTAATTGTTAATTTAAAAAAAAAATTAAAAAGCTTTGTGATAAATCAGTGCTAAATTGAATCCTGCTATTTTTTTGGGGAAATGATATTAGTTTCGGATTTAGGGAGATTTTTTTCTTTCGAGGCGCACGTGTTTTCAAATTTACATTTTTTTTGCCATTTCTATACAATTATTGCTATTTTAAATTCAAACAGTAATTTCAATTTAATTTAATTCCAAACAAAATTTTCTTTGGGAAAATATTTGATTATTGTGTATTTTCATTATATAAATTATATTTATCAAAGGAAACATTTTTTTAATTGTTTATATTCGGTATTTTAATAATTCGGACTTTTCCAGTACGGATGTTTAATAATTCGTCAATTTTCTGTCAGGAATTTTCCATTTTTGTAATTTTACAGTGTCGGGCATTTTATTTTTTGAGATTTTTCTGACGTAACAATACTGGATTATTGTATTTTAAATAAATAAATCATATTTATTAAAAAAAAATGATTTTATGTTTAAATTATTGAATTTTTCAGTTCAGATATTTTATAATTCGGCAGTTTTCTATCGGGAATTTTCAAATTCGTTAATATTATAAACTCTTTGGGAAATTTCCAAATCGGGATTTGAAAAAACCAGTTCTCGTCAGATCACTGAAGTTAAGCAGCGTTGAGCGCGGTTAGTACTTGGATGGGTGACCATTCGAGAATACTGCGTGCTGTTGGCACATCGTGGGTGTGTCACGCCTACCCTGCAAGGGAAATGGCCTAATGGTATACTACTATACTACTATAATTTCAGGAATTTTATTATTTGGAATTTTTCAGTCACCACATTATGAATATGAAATATATCTAATCTTCGTCTTATATTTTTTTCAGGCAAATTGGTATAGGGCATCGCAATATTGTCGCTATCATGGAATGCATTTGGCGAGCATTTCCGCTCAAGAAGAAAACGACAGGTTAGAAAAACACATCAAAGACTTTGGATTGGGTCACGAACATTTCTGGACTTCCGGCACCGATCAGGGAGAAGAAGGAACGTTTTTCTGGATGGCGAATGGACGACCAATCACCTTCGAAAATTGGAATGTCGGCGAACCTAATAACTTCAAGTAATATTATTTCTCCATTTTTCCTACTTTTATTTATTTAAAAAAAATAGTTTAACTACAAAATTCTTAGCAATTGAAAAAAAAGGAATTCAACTATCAAATTTGGACAACAGACTCCTAAATGTGTGAATTTAAATTTCATAAAAATCATAATAAACTAGCTGTGAAGTCGATCTCGAGTGTTATTTTTTCCACTGATAGACAAACCAAAGTCTTTATTTTGATCAATTCAAAAAAAGAAATTTACAAAAAATACAAAATTACAAAATAATACAAAAAAATTTTTAAATACAAAGAGAAATCAGCCAAGTCAAATTTTGTATTCGAAATTATAATTTTTCGAGCTGGAAAAGGGAAGGAAAAAGTTCTGTCGCACCCTATCCCTTTCTCAGCTTTATGATTTATTTGAAAATTAATATTAATATTATAGATCAATCGATTTGCCTCGAATCAAACAATCTTTTCCGTTCTTGCATCAATTTTGAATTATATTAGTGAAAACAGTTTTACCATAAAAAATCGTGTTTTCAAATATTATGCATTACCATAGCTTCCTTACTCATCAATAAAATGTATCAATGTTATAGGTCAATCGATTCGTCTTGAATCAACACAACTTTTGTATTCTCGCATCAACTTTAAATTATGTGATTGAAAACAGTTTTACTATAAAAAACCAATTCTCAAATTGTATAAATTACCATAACTTCCTTATTCTTCAATAAAATGTATTAATATTATAGGTCAACCGATTCTTCTCGAACCAAGGAATCTTTTATATTCTTGCATCAACTTTGAGTTATGTTGAAGAAAAAAGTTTTACTATGGAAAACCGTATTTTCAAATAGTATGCATTACTATAGCTTCCTTACTCATCAATAAAATGTATTAATATTATAGGTGAATCGATTGGTCTCGAATCAACACATCTTCTCTGTTCTTGCATCAACTTTGAATTATGTTAATGAAAAAAGTTTTACTATAAAAAACCGATTTTCGAAATATATAAATTACCATAACTTCCTTACTCTTTAATAAAATGTAATAGTATTATAGGTCAATCGATTCGACTCGAATCAACACATCTTTTCTATTCTTGCATCAACTTTAAATTATGAGAATCAGCAAATTTTTACTATAAAAATCAGTTTTAAAAATATATAAATTACCATAAGTTCCCAACCATTTGATAGAATGTTAATATTATAGGTCAATGGATTCGTCTCGAACCAATGAATCTTTTATATTCTTGCATCAACTTTGAATTATGTTGAAGAAAAAATTTTTACTATGAAAAACCGTATTTTCAAATATTATGCATTACCATTGCTTCCTTACACTTCAATAAAATGTATTGATATTATAGGTCAATCGATTCGACTCGAATCAACACATCTTTTCTGTTCTTGCATCAACTTTGAATTATGTTATTGAAAACAGTTTTACTATAAAAAACCGATTCTCAAATTATATAAATTACCATAACTTCTTTATTCTTCAATAAAATGTATTAATATTATAGGTCAACCGATTCTTCTTGAACCAAAGAATCTTTTATATTGTTGCACAAACTTTGAATTATGTTAAATAAAAAAGTTTCACTATAGAATAAAATGTATCATAAAATGTATCAATATTATAGGTCAATCAATTCAAATCGAATCAACACATCTTTTCTGTTATTGCATCAACTTTGAATTATGGTAATGAAAAAAGTTTTACTATAAAAACCCGATTTTCAAAATATATCAGTTACCATAACTTCCTTACTCTTTAATAAAATGTAATAATATTATAGGTCAACCGATTCGTCGCGAACCAAGGAATGTTTTACACTCAATAATATTTTAAAAATCGGTTTTTTATAATAAAACTTTTTTCTTCAACATAATTCAAAGTTGATGCACGAATGTAATACATTCCTTGGTTCTAGACGAATCGATTGACCTACACTATCAATACATTTCATTGAACAGTAGGGAAGTTATGGTAATTTATCTATTTTGAAAATCGGTTCTTTATAGTGAAACTTTTTTCATTAACATAATTCAAAGTTGATGAAACAACAGAAAAGATTCCTTGGTTCGAGACGAACCGATTGACCTATAACATTAATACATTTTTGTTAAGAGTAGGGAAGTTATGGTAATTTATATATTTGGAAAATCGGTTTTTTATAGTAAAACTTTTTTCATTAACATAATTCAAAGTTGATGCAAGAACGGAGAAGATGTGTTGATTCGAGACCAATCGATTCACCTATAATATTAATACATTTTATTGAAGAGTAAGGAAGCTATGGTAATGCATACTATTTGAAAATACGGTTTTCTATAGTAAAACTTTTTTCTTCAACACAACTCAAAGTTGATGCAAGAATATAAAAGATTCTTTGGTTCGAGACGAATCAATTGACCTACAATTATAATACATTTTATTAAAGAGTAGGTAAGTTATGGTAATTTATATATTTTCAAAATTGATTTTTATATTAAAAATCTGCTTACTCTCATAATTTAAAGTTGATGCAAGAATAAGAAAGTTGTGTTAATTCAAGACAAATCGATTGACCTATAACATTAATACAATTTATTGAATAGTAAGGAAGCTATAGTAATGTATAATATTTGAAAACACGGTTTTTTGTAGTAAAACTTTTTTCACGCACATAATTCAAAATTGATGCAAGAACGGAAACGATTCCCTGATTCGAGGCAAATCGATGGGTCTATAATATTAATACACTTTATTGAAGATTAAGGAAGTTATGCTCATTTATAACATTTGAATCATCTGTTTCAAGCAGAAAAACTTTTTTCATCGACATAATTCAAAGTTGACGCATGAATACAAAAGACTTTTTGATCAAAAATTTCCAAATAGAATAATTCTTATAATTTTTGTAAAGAAATCATTAAGCTGGGAAAGGGAAAGGGTGCAACAGAACTTTTTCCTTCTCTTTCCCAGCTCGAAAAATTATCATTTCGAACACAAAATTTGATTTGTCTGATTTGTCTTTGTATTTAAATTTCTTTTGCAATTGCTTAGAACATTGTATTAGACATTTTGAAATTGAGGAATGTATAATAAAATGAATTTAAAAGTTTTGGAAAATTTTACCATTACAAGCTTTCTCTATGAGGAAGCAAAAGGGAGGAAAGAAAAAGATGACCCCTAAATCACATTTTTTTCCCTCTCGTATTTTTTTATACATCTTTCTTTTTATTCACAATCAAAATCATTCACAAAAAAATCTATTAACTCTTTATTTATCGTGAATATTTATTATTTTTTTATTTATCATGGAAAAATGGAAAAGTAGCGTATGAGGACCCTGAAAAGGTATAATTAGTTTGGATTAAATCGATAAACGCCTTGGGTTTGTGAGCTGAAAAAATTTGTTTAAAAAAGTTCTTATTTCCGTATTTTTCATATTTTCGTGGATCTTAATTTTTTTACACTCCTGGTCTCCTGGAAACCTTCAACGACCCCCCGAATCTTCATAGATCTTCATTTGTAGCTTCATCAAAGATTATTAATATTTAATAAACCCCTGTTTTCTAAAGAAATAATTTCAAAACCTACAGAAATTTACATAAAATTCTTTCAGTTATACAGAACGTTTCTACTGGTAAAAATACGCCAGAAAAAAATTGTATTAGTCTTGAAACTCATAGATGAAAAAAATCAAAAACTCAGTTTTTACAAAATTCACTACATTTACAGATTTACACTAATGATTTTCTAAAATAATACAACTTTTTTCTTTCGATTTTTTACTAGTAGAAACGTTCTAGATACCTGAAAAAATTATTTCTATATTTCTGTAGGTTTCAAAATTATTTCTTGAAAACATGTGCCTACCAAACATTAATAATCGCTCATGGAGCTGCAAATAGAAATCTGTAAAATTTTGAAGAGTCGTTTAAGGCCTCCAAAAATGAAAAAACGACATTTACGAAAATATCAAAAGTACGAAAATAAGAATTTTTTTAAATATATTTTGTTAACGCGTAAAACAAGACGTTTATTAATGAAATATAAATTAATTATACTTTTTCAGGATCCTCATACGCTAATTTTCCACATGGTTCTATTTCCGAATACCAAATTTTTTTTTCGACCTACCCCACTACTTATATGCAAACAATTTTTAGCAAAAAAGCTTTTAGAGAATTAATTGTAAAAAATGCCGGCGAAAAAAAATTTATTACGAAATACAATTTTTAAATAAGTACTTATTTTGAGCTTAATTTTTTTGTATTTATTTTCCCAAGATTCTAGAGAAAATTCAATAAGATTTTTTAAGATTTCGGATATGTCAAATAAAAAAATTGAAAAGTTAATTTTCAATAAAATAGTTGAATTTTCAAACGAAGAAGATTCTATTTTGAAATAAAAAACAATTGGATTTGTCCAAAAAATACAAGTTCGCAACAAGATAGTTGAATTCTCGATCTAAAAAGATTAATTTTCGACCAGTTTCATTTTTAACCTTAAGAATTGAATATATTGTAAAAGAGACGATTCTTCTACAAAAACTTTTTTTTTTACACAAAAGTGAAAATTTCCATACTAACAAGTACATTTTCAATGAAAGGGTTATTTTATCGGCCAAAGAGATGAATTTTCAACCTTAGCTATAAATTTTGAACAAAAAAAAAGCAATTTTTAAGAAATAAATTTGTCAACAGGTTAGTTTTCGACTAAGCAGTTGCATTTTGAATAAAGAAAGATAGAATTTCTTTCAAAATAAGTGGAGTCTTAAAACAAAAATACGAATGTTCAACAAAATAGTTGAGTTTTCTACCAAAAAATATTTGTAGGAGATTTTAAGGGAAAGATAATTTCTAATTCAAAGTAAAAATTTCGAATATAACTATTTATTTTCAAATATTTTTTCTAGGATTCTTGAAAAAATTCAAAAAAATATTTAAAAATTTGGGATTTCTCGAAAATTGATCTAGAAAATTTGTTTATTTTACAGGAATTAACAAAATTTCAGAAAAAATTTGAATCAATTCAAAAGATACTAAAGACTTGTAGAAGTTTGCAAGAAATTAAAAAATATTCCATGAATTTTTGAAAATCTTTCAGTTTTAAAATATTTTTAGTTTCTTTAAAACTTCAAAACGGTATTGATAGTTGTGTAAAACTTTCAAAATCCTTGAAAAGTTTCAAAATTTGTGTTTCGAAATCTTCAAAAAGCTATATTTATATTATAGTTTTTGAAAATTTTTAAAATTATTTTTGAAACTTTTTGAAAACGTCTGAATATCTTTAAAAATATTTCGAATTTTACCTAACATTTGCTTCAAATCTTTTAAAATAAAAATTAAAAATTCCTTAAAATCTTCCGTATATTTTATTTTGACATTTTCGTAAATCTTTTGAAATGTTTTATAAATGTCCCAAACATTCTTTAAGCATAATTTTTCTTAAATTCAAATTCATTTGAAATTTTCACAGGAATCTTAAGAAAATTCTTTATTCTCGTGAAACCTTCCAAATGCATACAAATTTTCTTAATTTTTTTTCATCGAAATCTTCAAAAATGTACATTTTGTTCGAAGAATCTCTTCAGTTCAAAATTATTTTTGTATCTTTTCAAAACTTCTCAATATTTTATAAACTTACCCGAAATTTTTTCTGAAATTTTTTAATCTTGTAAAATAAAAAAGGTTTGGTTCAAAATGTTCTACATTATTTTTTGAAATTTTAGGAAATCATTTCAAACGTTTACAAATCTTCTTCAACTTTGTCTTGAAAGTTAATTTTTCAAACTAACCAAATCTTTTAAAATTTTTCCAGACATTTTAAGAAAATTTGTTTATTCCCTTCAAAGAATTTAAAATTTCTAAAATGCTTTAGTTTAGATACAAATTGAACTTTTTGGTTGAATATTTTTCTAAAAATAGTTTGCCTTTTTTGGTTAAAAATTGATTTTCTGAACTGAAAATGTAACTGTTCCATTCTCGGTTGCAAATTAAAATTTTAAAGTAAAAGTTGATCTTTTCTAGTTGAAAATTCATTTAACTCGTCAAAAAACTTTATTTTTGTAGAAAGTTAGCCTTCTTAATAAAAAAATCATCATTTTTGATTGAATTCAACTGTTGTTGGTTTCAAATTGAAACTATTTTTGGTTAAAATATTAATTTGATTGAAAATTAATTTTTTTTTTTTTAAATGAACTTTTTGACATAAAGTTAAACTACGTTGTGAAAAATTAATTTTTTATGACTTAAGAATGATCAATTTAGTTAAAAATTCAACGATTCAGTCGTAAATTAAGTTTTTTGTTGAAAATTCATATTTCCACGTTAAAATTGAACTGTTTTTTTAGAAAATTAGTCTTTTTGGCCTGGTCGTACAACAATTTGGTAGAAAATCAAAAGATTTTGCAAGAAAAAAAAATTCATTGGTTACAAATTAAACTATTCATTTGAAAATGGATCTATTTTTTTGCAATTTAGTTCTTTTTTTGTGAAAAATTATTTTTTTTGTCTAGAAATTTCTCTTTTCCACTTTTGGTTGAAAATTTGTCTAGTTGGATAAATAATCTTTTTTTTCAGTTAAACTGAATTTGTGAAAAATTCTTATTATCCTGTTGGAAATTGGTTTATGCAACTGAAAATTTAACTTTTTTATTTTTCGTTTGAAATTCATCTTTAAAACTTGAAAATTCAGCTATTTGTTTGAAAATCCATGTATTTTGTTGCAAATTTATGTTTTGGTAAAAAATTATTCTCCTTAGTTGAAAATTCAGCTATTTGGTAAAAAATTTAACTATTTTGATAAAAGTTTATTTCTTTTTGTTAGACACCTTTTTTTGTTGAAAATTCTTCTTCTTGGATTGAAAATTCACCCGTTGATTGAAAATTAACATTCTTGGTGAAAATTCTTCTTCTCTGGTGTCAAAGTCAACTATTTTGTGAAGAATTCGACTTTTCATCGTGGAAAATCAACTATTTTGTTGAAAAATTGTCTATTTGGGTAGAAAATGCATCTTCTTTGTTGTAAATATTTATCTATTTGGTTGAGGATTTAATTAATTTCTTGAAAATTCGGCTTTTTTCGTTGAATTAACCTGGTTTATAATTCTTTCTTTTTGTTGGAAGGTAATTTTTTAAACTGAAAATTTAATTATTTGATTTTTGGTTCTAGTGAAGATTCCACAAATGGGATGAAGATTCATGTACTTTATTGCAAATTTTTTCTTTGATATGAAAGTAATCTTATTATTTATATATTTAGCTATTTGAAGAAAAATCAACTATTTTGTTGAACGTTGCATGATTTTGTTAAAAATTCAACTATTTTGTTGAAAATTTATTTCTTTTTGTTAGACACCTTTTTTTGTTGAAAATTCTTCTTTTTGGATTGAAAATTCATCATTGATTGAAAATTAACTTTCTTGGTGGAAATTCTTCTTCTCTGGTTTGAAAGTCAACTATTTTGTGAAGGATTCGACTTTTCATCTTGAAAAATCAACTATTTTGCTACAAAATCGTCTATTTGTGTAGAAAATGCATCTTCTTTTTTGAAAATTCATCTATTTGGTTGAAGATTTAATTATTTGGTTGAAGATTTAATTATTTTCTTGAAAATTCGGCTTTTTTCGCTGAATTGAACTCGTTGATAATTCTTTTTTTTTTGTTGGAAGGTCATTTTTTAAACTGAAAATTTAATTATTCGATATTTGGTTCTAGTGAAAATTCCACAATTGGGATGAAGATTCATGTTTTTTATTACAAATTTGTCCTTTGATATAAAATTAATCTTCGTATTTGAATATTCCGCTATTTGTAGCAAAATCAACTATTTTGTTCAAAGTTCAATGATTTTGTTAAAATTTCAACTATTTTGTTATTGTCATTTTTTTAGTCAAAAATTCAACTGTTTTGTTGAAAATCCGTCCTTCCGGATTGAAAATTTGTCTATTATGTTAGAAAAGTTCTCTTGTCTGAAAATTAATTTTGTTCTCGAAGATTCAACTTTTCGGATTAAAAATTCAATTTTTTTTTAAATGAGTATTTTTGTCTTAAAAATTATTTTTTTTTTTGTGAATTTTTGTTTTGTTTCAATAATATTGATCTTTAATGTATTGACACGGATTTAAATTTTATTTTTTGATCAAAGAAGTATCACATGTTAGAAAAGCCCCCTCCCCCTTCAAAGTCTCACGTAATAGGTTGAGGCTCCCTAGTGTAAGGCCATGTGACGAGGTGTCACGTGACCGTATCCCTACCTTACCGACACTTTTCTTATTTCCTAACTTATTTTCACACTAATAGCCACAACAAATTGAAAATTTGGGATAATAAATAAGAAGCACTAAGAAAGGTGGGTCTGGTCCTGAATTCCAATAATCATGAAAAAAGCAAAAAAAATTATTTACAAAAAAAAACTTTATTCATAATTATAAAAATTCAGGACCAGACGCACCTTTCTTAGTGCTTCTTATATAGTATACCAAATTTTCAACTCGATGTGGCGCATCGTGTGAAATTAAATTAGGAAATAAAAAAAGTGCCGGTAAGGTAGGAATCTGGTCACGTGACTGAGTCATCACATGGCCTTAAATTAATATTTTTCTACTTGAACAAATATGTGATTAAAATTCTATGTAATTAATTTTTGTTTAAGGTACGAAAATGGGGAAGAAGAGCACTGTCTCGAATTGTGGAACAGGGACGGAAAAGGTCTCAAGTGGAACGACAGCCCGTGCAGTTTCGAAACGTTTTTCGTCTGCGAAGTTCAGTGAAAGTGATTAAATGACAAACTAAAGACTACAAAACTAAATCAAAGAAAGTTCGCTAGCGAAAAAGAAATAGGAAGAAAGCGAAAATGGTTTCAACTCTCAAATCAAATAAAGTGAGCACCTTCGGAAATCTTAATTGACAATTAAACTTCGAAGTGCTTACTCAGTGAGTGCCAGGATTTATGATAGTAATCGTACCAAACGAGAAAGTCCTCATTTGTGTTCAACCACAATGTATAATGTAATTTCAATTCAAAATCTACGATATATATGTTACTGCAATATTTTTAATCTAATTTTTAATCTACACTGTAAAATGTAGTTTTCAGCACTTATTTAATTTTATACGTCTCTTATATAATTTTGACCTTCAAGTATGGATGTAATTTTACCAACTTTAATTATCAATAATCTTGTACACCAGTGGGGGAACGGACCAACATATCAGAAGTACGGTGCGGTCTAGGAGACCGCACGACCACGCGTGACGCTACCGTGGATGTGCGGTTTCACGAACCGTCTATGAACTTTCAATGTTGCTCACCAATTACACGAAGGACTACACTTTGGCCACCTACCTCGGCGAAAGCACAACTAAACCTAAAGCCTGTGGGGTCTCTGTGACTGCACGTCCATACTTAAAGGTTAAATCTTTCTACCTGTAAATTGTACAGTGATTTTCACTTCCTTAATTCTGGTTTAAAGTTTATGTTATAAATCCTATAAGGGAAGGTCCATTAATTACGTGAGGATGGTTTCTGACATTCCCCCCCCCCCTTCTATTTTGTAAGGCGTGGGGGGTGTGTTATGCCCCCCCCCCCCTTCTTACTTAATGTTTTACATTTTTTACTCAGAGTATGAAAATATATTTAGGGATTTTATAAGATTTTAAGGAATTTCAAACAGTTTCAAGGGATCAAAAACACTTTCGGGTAGGATTTCAAATAGGTTTCAAAGATTTCCAAAATTTGAACAAATTGCCTAAATTTTATAGTGAATTTCAATTTTTTGAAGACTTTTACAAGACATTGAGAAAATTCAATCAGTTTAATCAAATTTACAGAAATTTTATTGGATTTCAGAGGATTTTAAAATGTATCGAAGGATTTCAAAGGATTTTTAGTGATTGTATGGAACAAAGAACGATTCGCACAAATTTCAAGGGATTTGACATTATTTTGAAATATTTCAAAATAAGATAGGGTTTTTCAAAGTACTGTTGAGGATTTTATGTGATACCAAAGTATTTTCAGGAATTTTTAGGAATATTAGAGAATTTTGATGGAATTTCGAAAATTTTAAGGGATTTAAAGATATTTAATAAAATTCCAAAGATTTGCAAAGATTTCAAAGGGTGTTAAGGGATTTAAAGAAAATTAAAGGGTATCTATGATTTCGCGGGATTTTGAAGAATTTTAAGAAATTCTGAAGAATATCCACGGATTTTAGAGGATTTCGTGAAATTTCAAAAGATTTCGTGAGATTTCAAAAAATTTCAATCGATTTTCAAGGGATAACAAAAGTATAAGGGGAGGATTTAAAATGATTTTTTGCAAGGGATTTTATGAGATTCTAAATTCTCAGAAGTTTAAACAGATTTCCAGAAATCTTACTGGATTTCAAAGAATTTCAAAAGATACCGAAGGATTTCGACAAATTTTGAAGGATTTTGAAAAATTCAGAACGGTTTGATGATTTCCCGGGAATTCAAAATTTTTTTAAATATTCCAAAAATGCGTATTTCAGAAGATTTCATAAAATTTCAATAGATTAAACGGACTTTAAAAAGATTTCCGAATGTTACAAAATATTTTTAAAGATTTCAGAAAATTGTAATATTTTCAAAAAGATTTTAATTAATTTTTTTTTTAATTTTAATTTTTTAATTTTAATTTTGAGGAGGTTTTAAATATTTCAAGGGACCTCGTAAGATTCCGAAAAAATTCTCGGAATTTAAAGGATTTCAACCGGTTCTTAGAGATTTGAAGTGATTTTCACGGATTTCAAAGGACTATAAGAGATTAAACTAGGATTTTGAAGATTTTATTCCGTTTCAAGGTTTTCACACTTTTGAGAGGGTTTTGAGGGATTTTATTAGATTTTTAAATAGACCACGGAATTTTGAAGAATTTTGAATAATTTCATGTGATACCGAAGTATTTTCACGAATTCATAAGAATGTCAGGGGATTAGAATCAGCAATAAAAAATTGAAAGTATTTCAGAGGATTTTATAGGATTTTTGCGAATCTTAGAGGATTTCGCGAAAATTTGCAATAGTTAGCAAAATTTCAAACGAAATTTAAATTTCAAATTTCTGAATTATGTACCGGATTTCAAGAGATTTAAGAAAGGTACAGGATTTCAAAGTACTTTAAAAGATACCAGATAGTACCGAAATATTTTACGAATTTTAAACAATATTTGGCAATTTTAATGAAATTTCGAAGATTTGAGAAGATTTAAAGAGATTCCGGAAAATTTCAGGAGATTTAAAAAGATTTTTGAAAATTTCAAAGAATTCTAAGGGATCTTAAGGGATCTTAAGAAATTTTGAGGTTTCGATGATTTTAAGAGATTTCAAAAAATTTTTAAAAATTCCAAAAAATTCCAGAGTATATCCATGGATTTTAGAGGATTTCGTTAAATTACAAAATATTTGACAAACTTTCAAAGGATTTCCGAATATTTCAAGGGATTTTAAGATATTCGAAAAAATTCTCATGGATTTTAAAGGTTTCAATTAATCATAAATGGATTTCAAAGATTTCAATCGATCTCGTGAGATTTCGAAATATTTCACGGAATTTCAAGGAATTCAAGTTAAAGTGTTTGAAAGCCTGTTATATAATTTCGAATCTTTTGAATATCTTGAAATTCTTTGAAATCCCGTGAAATCATCGAAATCCTTTAAAATCTCAAAAAATTGGTTAAAGTTTTTAACCGGTTTTTAGAGATTTTCAGGGATTTCCAAAGATTTCAAATAATTACAATGGATCGTTATAGAGTTTTGAAGATTCAAATTATTTTGAGGATTTTCATCGTTTTTAGAGGGTTTTAAGTGCTTTTAAAGGATTCTAAGAGATTTCAAAATAATTACGGGATTTCAAAAGATTTTATAGGATTTCATGTGATACCGAAATATTTTCACGAATTTTCAAGGATATCAGGGGATTTGCATCAGATTTCAAAGATTGGAGATGATTTTGAAGATTTTTGAAGGATTTTAAGAGATTTCGCAAGATTCTAAAGTACATTCCAGGGATTTTACAAAATTGAAAAAAAAATTTAATGTAATTTCGAAGGATTTTCAAACAATTTGAGGAGATTTTAGAAGATTTTAAAGTTAATCCACAGATTTTAGAGAATTTTCGAAGATTTTAAAAGATTGAGCTGAATTTAAAAAAATGTATGAATAATATAAAGTATTTAAACTTATTTCGAGGTATTTGAATGGATTTTAAAATATTTTAATGGATTTTAACAAATTGTAAGAGATTACAAGAGATTTGGAAAAATTTTCACAGATTTTAAACAGTCCAATGAATTTTGAAGAAATTTGAAAGATTTCCAGGGATCTCGTAAGATTTTGAAATGGTCCATGGAATTTTAAGGATTTTAATGGATTTTGAGAGATTTTAAGAGGTCCTGAGGATTTCAAAGGAGTTTAAGAGATTTTGAAAGCTTTTAAAGAAATTTCTGAGATTTCAAAAGATTTCACAAAATTTCAAAAAATTTATCAATTATATAAAGTATCTGAAGCGATTTTGAGGAATTTCGGGACTACTGAAAATTCCCCAAAAATAATATTCCCGACACTATGAATTTAAAACGACTATAATTTTAAAAAAATGCATCCTGAAATATATTTTTTACAATTATTGTTATTTTAAATTCGAGCAATAATTTTAGGAACTTGAAACATTAAAAATAATTTTGTTTCTCAATAGTTCATTATAGTTTTTTTTAATAAATAAGTAATATTCATGAAAAATTATTTGTTTGTCCAAATTCGAGAATTTTATGATTCGGCAATTTTCTTTCAGGAATTTTCGTATTCAGGAATTTTTAAATTCTGTAATATTATAAACGGTCGGGAATTTTATTATTTCGGAATTCCATAATTTGGGAAATTTTCAAAAGATTTCACAAAATTTCAAAAAATTTCTGAATTATATGAAGTATTTAAAGCGATTTTAAGGAATTTGGGGAGTACTGGAAAATCCCCAAAAATAATATTCCCGACACTATAAAATTCCCGAATAGTAAAATTCCCGGATAATAAAATTCCCGAATTGGAAAATTACTGAATAATAAAATTTCCAAGCACTTTATAATATTACCGAATTAGAAAATTCTCGAATAATAAAATTCCCGACAGTTTATAATTTCACCGAATTTGAAAATACCCGTATAATAAAATTCCCGACAGATATAGCCGAATTTTAAAAAATCCGTACTAGAGAATTGCGGAATTTAACACTTAAATTTTTTCAATTAAATATATTTTTTTATTCAAAATTCAATAATACAATATTTTGATCACAGAAAAATTTAATGTTTAAAGTTTCTGAAAATATTGTATGAATTCAAGAAAAATATAATTGAAAAAAAATGCATCCTGAAATATATTTTTTACAATTACTGTTATTTTAAATTCGAATAATAATTTCAGGAACTCCAAACATTAAAAATAATTTTTTTTTCTCCATACTTCATTATAGTATTTTTAATAAATAAGTAATATTTATGAAAAATTATTTATTTGTTTAAATTCGAGAATTTTATGATTCGGCAATTTTCTGTCAGGAATTT